>BQKZ01003911.1:21509-40602 GCA_036244855.1 Temnopleurus reevesii
CCCCCCCCCCCCCCCCCCCCCCCCTGTATATAATCACCCTTGCCTAATACTATAGAGTAGACCTCAACCTAAGTCAAATAATTACCAAAGTAAAAAGTATTTTCAAGTTTTCTTTTCTTTGTATTACTCGACTGTAGATTTTTTTTCAGATAACTGTCCCTGAATGTAATTAAACTGCATTGGATCGGGTCTTTGCTGAGGTAGAATAACTGGAGACGATGGGAGTAAATTGTTAATTCAGGTCAAAAAAAAAAAAATTCATATTCAGGTAAAAAAAAATATTGTTGGGGGATTATCTCTCAACCTTTTCCATAAAAAGAGAATAATTCATGATGGTTTGAAATGCATGAACTCTTGTCTACTTGGTCATAATATGTTTTGTACACTTAGTCAACAAATTTCAATTTGCAATTGCAATTTCTTGCAATTATCAAAACCATTTTTTTCTACCTGACCGTCATTTAAACAGGTTTTTAAACAAGTATCACTTTCCAATTTACTTATATCCTTTAGTTCCTCTTCATGAATCGCTGGAGCAGTTGTCATGGTTACTCGGAAAATGGGAATCGCAAACAGCCAAAGGTTTTTACCCCACCATCAAATCATTTGAATACAAGGAGACTCTTGAATTCACACATGTTGGACAGCCAATCCTGAATTTTCGGTAAGAAAATTGAACCTTATAGGTTGATATCAGCTGGCGTACCATCCATAGAATTCACTAAAAACTACTTTTTTTATTGTACTTTCTTGTTCAAATTTGTTTTCATCACTGGCCAATCATACAACATTGATCAAAGAATGATAGAATATTTCAATGGGACTTTATTTCTTTAGAAAAAAATTACTTGGGGGAATAGCTGTCATATTGAAGATGATTCCAAATACAGGAAAGAAAAGTTTGTTCAGTCAAGTAGTTAAAATATAAAAACAAAACATGAAAATGTTTTGGGTTTGATCGAAAATAGTTTCAGCAATGGAAAATGAATCTAGGACATTACACAGGCTCGATATGAAGATATGAAGCAATAATATTGAAATGACTTGTATGTTTCATCGTTACTAGTTTAGTCGCAGCAGTGGGATATGAACCCATATCATTGGAATGACCGGTGTGTTTCTTTAATATTTTTGTGATGGCAGCAGTGGGATATGAACCTGTATCATTGAAATGACTGATGTGTTTCTTCAATATTGGTATGATGGCAGCAGTGGGATATGAACCCATATCACTGAAATGACTGATGTGTCTCTTCAATATTAGTATGGTGGCAGCAGTGGGATATGAACCCATATCATTGAAATGACTGGTGTGTTTGCTCAATATTGGTATGGTGGCAGCAGTGGGATATGAACCCATATCATTGAAATGACTGGTGTGTTTCTTCAATATTGGTATGGTGGCAGCGGTGGGATATGAACCCATATCATTGAAATGACTGGTGTGTTTCTTCAATATTGGTATGGTGGCAGCAGTGGGATATGAACCCATATCATTGAAATGACTGGTGTGTTTCTTCAATATTGGTATGGTGGCAGCAGTGGGATATGAACCCATATCATTGAAATGACTGGTGTGTTTCTTCAATATTGGTATGGTGGCAGCAGTGGGATATGAACCCATATCATTGAAATGACTGGTGTGTTTCTTCAATATTGGTATGGTGGCAGCAGTGGGATATGAACCCATATCATTGAAATGACTGGTGTGTTTCTTCAATATTGGTATGGTGGCAGCAGTGGGATATGAACCCATATCATTGAAATGACTGGTGTGTTTCTTCAATATTGGTATGGTGGCAGCAGTGGGATATGAACCCATATCATTGAAATGACTGGTGTGTTTCTTCAATATTGGTATGGTGGCAGCAGTGGGATATGAACCCATATCATTGAAATGACTGGTGTGTTTCTTCAATATTGGTATGGTGGCAGCAGTGGGATATGAACCCATATCATTGAAATGACTGGTGTGTTTCTTCAATATTGGTATGGTGGCAGCAGTGGGATATGAACCCATATCATTGAAATGACTGGTGTGTTTCTTCAATATTGGTATGGTGGCAGCAGTGGGATATGAACCCATATCATTGAAATGACTGGTGTGTTTCTTCAATATTGGTATGGTGGCAGCAGTGGGATATGAACCCATATCATTGAAATGACTGGTGTGTTTCTTCAATATTGGTATGGTGGCAGCAGTGGGATATGAACCCATATCATTGAAATGACTGGTGTGTTTCTTCAATATTGGTATGGTGGCAGCAGTGGGATATGAACCCATATCATTGAAATGACTGGTGTGTTTCTTCAATATTGGTATGGTGGCAGCAGTGGGATATGAACCCATATCATTGAAATGACTGGTGTGTTTCTTCAATATTGGTATGGTGGCAGCAGTGGGATATGAACCCATATCATTGAAATGACTGGTGTGTTTCTTCAATATTGGTATGGTGGCAGCAGTGGGATATGAACCCATATCACCAAAATGACTGGTGTGTTTCTTCAATATTGGTATGGTGGCAGCAGTGGGATATAAACCTATGTTATTTGAATAACTGGTGTGTTACTACAATCTTAGTGTGGTGACAGCCAAGCTTGGTGGCAGCATGCAGCTGCAGTGGGATATAAACCAATATCATTGAAATGACTGGTGTATTCCTTCAATATTATATGGTGGCAGCGTTGGGATATGAATCTACAATATTGAAGTTATATGCATATGTATCTTTTTCAAATAGCACTGTGTCTGCAGTAGAATTGAAGCACTTTTTACAATCCATGTATTAACTGAGCATTTCTTCATCATGTATAGTGAGAACAATGGTATAGAATTGATTTTATATCTTTTTTTCCTTTCATTTTTCAGGTCTGGTGCATATTCTATCCCTGAAAATGAACCCAAACACAGAGAAAGTGGATTTATGAGAGTGGACCTGGAAACAAACAAAATTGCTTTTATGGTAGCAATGAATATTGGTAAGTTTTCCATATGAACTATGTGTTAATATGGAATATTGTAGCACAAATAAAGATCATGATACATATTCTTCATTACAAATAACATCTTTATTGTCCACAGGAAAATGTCAATTTACTTCAGATTGATTTGGTTTGTCATTTTGCATTTAATTAATTCATATGGCCCTTTGACCAAATGGTAATGATGGCACTGATGTTCCAGAATAAGCTGACATGACAGCTATTAGTATAAGGGTCCCTAGCTTGTTATAATCAGCACTCATATAACTAACTCTAATTGTAACAACGGAAGGTGACTTTTCTGGTCCAACATGTTTGTATTCTATTGTATTGATATAAAGAAGTAATTTCTCTGGTCCCAAGGACCTCAATGTAACAAGGTTCCACTGTATTAGTTTAAACAGCATTGTGAATTTTCATTTTAACCTAATTAGCAGTGTTTTTCAGTATTCCTGCAATCACTAATATTTATCTACTGAAGAAGTTAAAGTTGTTTATTTTGTTTTATTTTAATTGCAGGTATTGTTGAGATAGAAGAAGGAACGGTAAATGGCACCGAGCTTANAATATTGGTATGATGACAGCAGTGGGATATTAATGACTGGTTTGTTTCTTCAATATCAGTATGGTGGCAGCAGTGGGATATGAAACCATATTATTGAAATGATGTGTTTGTCACTCTTCAATATTGGCATGGTTGGAGTAGTTAGATATGAATTTACAACATTTGAGTTACTGCAAGAATCTATTTTCCCAAATGGCAGTGCCAGCGGTTGAATTCAAGTAATTTTTACTTATAAAATACGGGTAACTCGGTGTGTATTTATATAGAGCAAGAGCAACGGGATATGACCTCTAAATTTTATGTATCCTCTTCTTTTTCTCCATTTTTTCAGGTCTGGTGCATATTCTATCCCTGAAAATGAACCCAAACACAGAGAAAGTGGATTTATGAGAGTGGACCTAGAAACTAACAAAATTGCTTTTATGGTAGCAATGAATATTGGTAAGTTTTCCATGTTAACTACAGGTTAGTATGAAAGAATATTTTGGAATCAGAAATGCAAATATTGAAACCTTGCGGGCATGATGAATAACACCTCTTTTGTCTAGAGAGATATGCTGATTAAGTGCAGGTTACTGATCTGATTTTGTCATCTGTCATTTGATTAATTCATAATGGGAATGAGGTATTTTCCATGGGATCCATCAGTACAGAAAAACTTTGGTATAAAAGACACTAATATAACAAACTTGACCTTTTAAAAAAGACGATTTTCCTGGTCCTATCTCTTTTTGTTCTAATGCATTTTGACCCTGATGTTATAAGATCTGATAATTTGTTTTTATATATTTTGTCATAACAAGGTTCCACTTTATTAGATTTTAAACGCCTTTATTGATTTTCATCTTTAATCTAATTGGCTGTGTTTTTTTAGTAATGCGGCTCCCACTCTTCTTGAATGTAAGTGTGGTAAAATTGCATATTCTGGTCTGTGCCAGATGGCTGCTATCACTCTAAAATGAATGAAGGTAGTACCTTTCTGGAACAGACCTGATGATATTGTAGTGTATTTTGACATTCTTATCGACATTTGTTTAACATGCTAACTTACATTATGTAGACAGCTTCAAGTCTGTAATAATCTAACTGAATACAACATACTTTCATAATGGCATGATTATCTACTGAAGAAGTTAAAGTTGTTTATTTTGTTTTATTTTAATTGCAGGTATTGTTGAGATAGAAGAAGGAACGGTAAATGGCACCGAGCTTAATTTAGAATCAACCGGATTACACCACATGTCATTTACGAATCTACCCATTACAACTAAGGTAGGTTCAGAAAAAACAACTTATCACTGCATTTAATCTGATCACTCCTGAAATCTCAAAGGTTTTCTACAGGGACAACTTGTTTTCAAGAGGATTAAGGTTTGATGATATGATTCCTTGCAAGAAGATATGCAATGAATTGATTCTGGATATTCCATTGAAGCAGGTGACACATTCTGCTGTGGTACAGTTTTGATTTTGGTACATAGAGTTTGGAGTGATGAGTGAAACTATTTTGCACCTGGAACACCCCTACTTTTAAAGGTGTACATTTTTATCAGATAGATATATATGATCATGGGCCTCTATCCCATTATGGAATGGACAACACTCACAACGATTTGTCAATCAAAAATAGAAACTGACAAAAACATGAGGTATATGTGGTAGTGTTTTCCCCCTGAAATAACTCATTGTTTAGGACCCATTCCTAGTCCAGGAATAGCATACATGAGCCATACATTTTTTTAAATAGATAGTTCTTGTTATTCATCTACTGAAAAAGATTACACTCTATTCAATGATTTTATCTTGACAAAAGTAAATATTTCTTTTTAATTTAATTGCAGATCACAAGGACATATAAGCTACTTGATGAGTCTACACTAGAACAGACGGTTTTCATGGCAACAGTAAAAACTCCAGAACTGACACCCCACCTGAGTGTTTTATATAAGAAAATTGACTCAGTCAGTTTGACCAATATTTGAAGACTTATAGAAATTTGAGAGAACATCTCAATTAACAGTGAATGAATATCAACAAGATCTTTTTTAATTGCACTGGGCGCTCAAAGGTACAAATTAACAAAGTGCATCAAACATCTCTGAGATGAAGTGTATAATGAGAGGATAAAGAGAGGATAAAGAAGAAAAAAAGATGTGCTCAGTCATGCTGTTCTGTGTTGGATGCCTTATAGTTCCCGGAGAACTGAAGTTACTTTGCGTGGGATGGCATGCGCTCACCCGGGTCAGAACTAGGGGGTGCCAAGTTTGAGGGAAAAGATGCCTAATTTGAGGTGAATACTTTGAGTTTGGGTTTTTTCTTGCTTGTTGGCTCAGCTCACCAACGCCCGTCCCCAGGGGGGACCAAATTTCTAGGTGAGAACTCTCTTTTTTTTGGGGGGGGGGGGGGGGGGTGGGTTGCTTGTCAGCGCAGCCCAGCTCAGTCTCCAGGGGTACCAAATTTGGTGAGAGGAGCCCTGGTATCAATTAAAATCCTAGGTGCGCGCATGGGTGGGGTAATTTTTTTGTATCATATGAGCTCAGTTCGATAGTGTACAGCAACCTGATCTGATCCATTGTCATCTTTCCTGGTGTAATTATAAAGAGAAATTGTAATGAGGGAATGGTGATTTGGAAACCATGTGACAAATTAAAAGTTGTACCTCATATTTGCTTCGTGTACCATGGGCCATGTATGTAACTGATATTTTGAATTTTGAGATGGCCTCAAAAGATGTAGTTGAACAAATTGGTACATATGATACCAAGTTAGTTTATTTCATCACCCCAACATTGACAAAGTTTGCTATTAAAGAATTAAAATTTCATAGAGACATCATCCTTACTATGTATCAAAGAGAGATGTATTGTTCATTAAACTAGCATTTATCCATGATGGAATTGAGCCAGAATTATTTAAATTCTTCCTGCCAATTTTATTAATTGCAATGAATTGCCATGATGTAACGTTTTTTTTTGGTATTGTGTGTATCAAAGTCAATCAGGAATATTTTATGAATTACACTTAACTGCAATCAAGATTATATCTGTAGATATCAAAATAAGGTAATGTTCATTTTTAGTCTGACGATATACTTTTATTTCATTTATGTATTTTCTTCAGGGAATATATTGTTTTGACAGTGACATATATTTTTGTACTTGTATGCTATATAGGCAAAGTTGTTGGTTGTTGTTTAAGATACCTGTAGTTTGAAAAGAAATAAACAGAATTGTTTATTTCTTAGTTTTGTCTGTGTGGATGAACTTAAATATATACGCCTGACACTGGAACAAGTAATAACATATGCTGCATTTTCCCTTTTTGCCCTGCCAATCTTATACATGTACATAAAGAATAGAAAAAATAAATGACCAATCAGAGCAAAATTTCTCATTCTATTTGTGTTGATGATTTCAGGAAATCTGGAAAATTGGATGGGGTAAGTCTCAATTTCTAGGCAAAGTGGTGCAACCATATATAGTGTGAAAAAGATTATACTACACAGCCCCTTCATTTTTCAAGCTGTTCCTCTGTCTCTGGATTTACTTTAGTTGAAGTACAGGTAATAAAGAGTGTATATTTTTCATATTTTTTCAGCAATTAAAAAAAAAATACAGGCAAAAAGAAATTAAACAAATAAAAAAAGTAGTTAACCCCCTTATAACTTTTTGACAAAGAAGGCTGATGGAGAGATACCAACTATTCCGCAATATGCATGATCAGTATTTGCATATCATCAATGCTTTAAAAATGAATGGCCGAGAGTATGGTTATCATTGTTATGTTTGCTCTCACTTTTGTTTTATCTGTTGCATTATTCCCATTTTAATTTTTTTTACCTCATGAGTCTTACAGAATGGTTGTTATCTCTGTTTATGTTGGGCTTAATACTTTTTTTAATCAAGTCTCAGAACCGTGGTGATTTTTTTGTCAGTACTATCAGTGATGTTGATTCATGAACACTTCATGCAGAAAGATTACATTTTCATCCAGTAAATGTGCCTCAAAGGAGTTGCAGCCCCCATAAAGGTCTTTAAAATGGTGCATCTTGAAGGGCATGTTTGCACCTTGCCCTCTTCTGCCTACCGGAGGTGCACCCAAAGCCCCCCCCCCCCCCCAAAAAAAAAAAAAAAATATATATATATAATAAAAGAAAATCAGGACACGAATATATATGTGTATGAACGAAATTTGTGTCTAGTTGTATTGAAATATGAATGTGCGCCTCTATGAACAGGGTTATTGTTATGCATAAGCACCACCACCCCCTCCAAAAATACAACATAAACAACAACAAAACATAAAAACAGAGTGCAATCAGAGCATGATGTTAGACTGTATGATATGATTGTTAAATTTGCAATGCCGACTTGGAGCCTATATGCTTGCCAGTACACTTGCTTTAGATTTACTGCACCCCGCGCACAAAGGGTGCGTACCCCTGACCTGGGGGAGGCTGACCTCGTAATTTGGGAATCAAGTGAAAACCAGTGCGACTTCAGAGTTCAGAGTCCGTGGTGCACAAAGAGGAAAACTACTTTGTCCAACGTCAAGACCAAATTTAAGGAATCAATTTGATCGGCTGACATTTGATCATCATGTCTGGTAAGATGACCATATCATGGAGCTTAATTTAAGTCGCTTTAAATGCTACTTCGTCGCGAAAATTGGCACAAAAAATGGCAATGATCTCGGTGAAAGGGGAAATTCGTATGCAGAGTCACAGCTTGGCTGTTTAGCGGCTCTACTCACGAAAGTCACGGGTTCGTAGCGGCTTGAGAGCTAGAGGCAGCGCGCTGATTCTGAGATCAGGCTACTGCTCGGGTGTGGGCGAGCGCGTGTACGTCGTTTAAATATCTTGCTGGACATTAGTCCCAATGCTTCAAATTCACAAAATTTCACCTTTTTATGCTCAACATCTTATTCACTTATCAAAGGTATAAACTATAATATGTGAAATTTCATTCTGGGTTGAAAGCTAGAACTGAGAAAAAGCTGTTTTTATAAGCCTTGTCAAATGTCAGTCTAAAATTCATCCTGTTTTTAAAATTTTACTCTTGTACATATGCAATAAAAAATGAAAAATGCTATAGCTACGGATAGCTATCTGGAATAGTTTTTTTTTTTTTTAATTTTTTGACAAAGTGACAATGTAAAAAAATAGCTATTCCAGAGAGCTATCCATAGCATAAGTCCGAAAGCTTCTGACTCTCCATTTGGTTGGTTGTTACACTTCGTTCCTCGTTCCACTGGCCACCCTCAACACTTCGTTCCTCGTTCCACTGGCCACCCTCAACACTTCATTCCTCGTTCCACTGGTCACCCTCATGAGGGTGGCCAGTGGAACGAGGAACGAAGTGTAACAACCAGCCAAATGGAGAGTCAGAAGCTTTCAGACTATCCATAGCATAGCTAATATTTTCCCTAATAATTGGGCTACAGCTATGAAAAGTGCACCAGATTGTAGCTTAAAACAGTCTGTAAAAGCTAGACTAGTTTTATCACCCTAATCTAACCCACTCTGTTCCCTAAAAGGTCAATATGTCAAGTGATGATGCAGCCAGCCGTAACATGGGCACACTAAAGTCTGTGTGAAAGCTTTTGTGTGAGATACACTGACTTACATGTACTTTCTCTAATTTTGTGAAAGAATTTTGCTCTTGTGCCTGGATAAAATTCATAAATCAGTAATGGGGAAGAGAAAACCAAGTTCCAGATATTCATCATCATTTATTACCAAGAAGAGAAGGTTTCATGGCAATAGATACACCAAAAAGGATCAGGCAGAGAAAGGAGATGAGGGGATCTCAGTGACTTCAGCTTCAGTCCCACATGTAGAGATTGAGAGAGGTGATGTTGATGCTATACAAATATGAATGATAATTAATGTTGTTAAAGGTATAGATTCGTAGTGACCAGGATGCAGAAAGTGATGTTAAACGAGCTGATGTATTCACAAGTTGCTTTACATGCCTAAATATATCGATGTAGGATATTAGTAGTACATTTTTGCTCGTATTCTGTGTATTTTACATCGAACAGGTCAATCCGCCATTGTTACTACGGTGTGCTAAGTGCTTTAGAGCGGGGGAGCGTCGGCCTGAAATGGGCGGTGCGATCAGTGGTATTGTCTGCGGTGTGTGAGTTCGCGTTCATTTTGTACGTGAAGCATGTTCTATGAGGAAGTACGACCGCAGCAGGTTGTTTTATTTTGCGATAATTAAGCCATTTCTAGGTCGATTTCATTCAAACAAACTATGAACATGCTCTAATTTACTATTAAAAGACTGCATTATGGTAATAATTTTACTGCAGCTCGCAAACTAGTTAAATATCTGATGGGCCCTCCTCCAAAAACTGGTCTTTCGCTTTAATGCATATTGTGTAATTAAATTCTATAATTGATAGTTAGTAATATATGAACCAAGATGCATTATATGTTAATATCAGCTTTCTGTATAATTTGTTGTAAAAAAGATGGCATCATGAGAGTTATATGTAATTTTATGTCCTTGGTGTATATAGATATTATTTGTACTGTAATGGCATTTTCCCAGGATTAAGCTTAATTTATTGTCACTGCTACGTCCATAAATTAATAACCAGTGATCCAAATTGATTCAAATTTGGACAGATATGAGTTAACATGATAAGGAACAATTGTGACTAAAAGAAACTAATTGAACTAATTCTTTCCTTATCCCAACATGGATAAACACTGATTGACAGTGCTTTTCAAAGAAGCTGTGAAAAAAATTCACAGGCATTCTCGGGTAGGAATTGAACCCACAATTTTCTGATGACTATAGACAGGTGTCTTATCACTAGACCACAGAGAGCCGATGGTCATTTTAGATGCACCTCTCTCATTTTTGCAGTTCAAAATATGTGACATTCTTCTCTGCTTCCCATTCTCTTTTCACTCATTTGGTCAATGTACCTTTGTAACTAAGATATTACATTTAAGTTTTGAAAACTTATTATTTTGGAACAAATTATGCGGGGCGACATGACGTCCAGGGCTTGGCTAAGTGGCCGCTGCCATTTTGATTAGGAAGATTGGCAAACAGAAAAATCACAGCATTTTTAACCTGGAATAGCAAGCAAACAAGTTATATTTCGCTAGCTCCCATCTCGGCAATCGCATACTATCTGTTTTGTACATTTTTGAGAAAAATCGAAGCTGAATAGGGGAGGAATGAAAATTACATGCGCCGATCATAGATCGGAAATTCGTACGAAGTTTTCCAGAGTGTCTGAGTTTGGCAAGGTGCGTAAGCAAGGAAATGTTCATATCGTTGTTGCCAATACACGACACGCCGTCCGTGTGCGCTCGCAACCGGAAGTCCTGTCGATCATGACGGACCGACTTTAATCTTGAATTAGGTATATTACATTTGTTTTGTCATACTGTATTGATTTGTATTTTGTTTGACACAAAATGAATAAATAAATGAAATGAAATAAAATTAAAAAGATATGCAACCCGACACAGAGGAGGATGCCCAGATCAGGCTAAAAGTCTGAGTTCAGACTTTAATTTAATGTTGCAAAATTTCAAATTTTCAACCATGTTCCAAGAAAAGAAAATGTACATGTAATGGACACAGGTCTTTTAAAAATCTAAAACTCAATCAGAACAATCCCATTTTTCATCCATACCTTTAGCTCCACAGCTCCATGATTCAGTGAAATGCCTTTCTTGGTTGGTTGGGACGTGGCAGTCAGAGATGGCTAAGGGCTTCTTTCCAACTATCAAGCCTTTTGAATACAAAGAGACGCTAGAATTCAGTCACGTGGGGCAGCCGGTACTGAATTTCAGGTACATGACAGTAATATATTCTCTTTTTTTTCTATATTTTAATCAGGTGTCAAAGGAGAACCAATCCCTGGAATTGTCGTGTTCTCATGGAACGAAGTAAAATCAGATGAACAAACTTTGAAAATTTGAGCAAAATCGGACAACCCGCTCAAAGGTTATGACTTTTCAAAGTCATGGAGATTTGACAATCACTGTCGCCAATAGGGATCTGTGCGATCGGCAAAACGTACGGAATCTGTGACGTCATGTCGGACAACTCCTTATTCACTTTGTACATAGAATATTTAAAAATTGATCAATGCAAAATTTAGAGTAAGGTTGCGGCATGAATCTTTTTAAAATACATGCAGGATCAAAACAGAAATGCTATACCCCGACTGAAAATTGGCATTTTGTTGACTTTTTCGAGAAAAGGGAGAAAATGTGAAGTTTTGTGTACAGAGTGAACAAGGAGTTGTCTGACATGACGTCACAGATTCTGTTGAATTTGCCGATAGCGCGGATCACCATGAGCGGCAGGGATCGTCATATCTCTGTGACTTTGAAAATTCATAACTTTTGAACGGGTTGTCCGATTTTGCTCAAATTTTCACACTTTGTTCATGAGATTTTTCTCCATATCATGAGAGCAGGATAATTCCAGAGGTTGGTTTCCCTTTAAGAGATTATTTCAAACTATCAAACCTTCTGAATTCACAGAATTCTGGAATTTAGTCTGGGCTGAAGTTAAGGTAATTATTTTGATTTTGAAGTATAATTTATTACAGTCTAACCTTGTTATAACAAGGTCATTGGGACCAGAAGAATTAACTCTCTATATTGAAACCTTGTAATGCCCCGGTCACGTAGGACCCCGGAAGCAACACGATTCATCCCGACTCTTTGTTAATTCACAGTTAAATGCCTCAGAACAATGAGTTGGGATGAATCGTGTTGCTTCCGGGGTCCTATGTGACCAGGGCTTTATATCAGGGTCAAAATACAATAAAATACAAAGAGATGGGTCCAGGAAAGTTATCTTGTTATAACGAGAGCTCATTATATCAGTGCTCTTTATAACAAGGTTTGACTGTACTGATAAAAGAGGGTTTTTTTTTTCATTGGCAGCTCAACGCTTAAAGGCATAGATTCTGGCATAGATTTAGAATGGTGTTCACAAATTGCTCTACGTGCACAAGAACAGTTGTACACACAATTTGGAGATTATTCTTGCACCTATACTTTATTTATTTATTTATTTCCTATTTATTCTGCATTTGGATAAAATATGCTGACATATTTTAGTTTGAATGTCACAACAAAATGGCAGCTCTGTGTTGCTCCTAAATTGACTGCCAGCTGAAAAGGGCCTCTTACTTGTGGGCACTGGGAATTTGTATTGATTTCCTATAGGAGGCAGTGGGCTGGTGAAGAAAACAAACAGTCAGTGGTAGTTTAGTTTTGCAATAATAAAGCCACTTCTGGATCAATTTTGTTCAAACAGTCTATACTCTAACTATACTATACAATACAAACTATACCCTAATTTGCTATTGATAATTGTATTATTTGGATACTTTGACTGCAGCTTACAAAGTAATAAATTATCTCTACCAAAACCCATCCATACCTTTACCAGTATCTGAATTGATTTTCATGGTCAACCAAGAATGTTGAAAACTTTACATTGCATGAAACCAAACATTATAGAAATACAGTGAAAACTCTTTATAATGAGGTCCTTGGGACCATGAAAATAACCTTGTTTCTCACTATATCAGGGTAAAAAACAAAGAACTCTAAAGAGCTAGTACCAATAAAATCACCTTGTTATAACAGGTATTTCGTGATATCTGACCTCTTTATAACGAGGTTCCACTGCAGGGTGCTACAAGAATTTTTTTCATCAGTTGCCCAGTCGGGCAACCAAGTTTTCAAATCACTTGCCCGAACAAATTTCCCTTGCCCCAAATTGATGGCCTATGCCAATTTGTGCAAGTAGATGAAAACTATAAAAAGTTGCTACTTGCCCTTTTGGGCAAGTGACAATTTTATATACTTGCCTAACAGCTTCATTTTGTTGCCCCAGGCATGTGGGCAAGTGGGTTTGTAGCGCCCTGCACTGTACCCAATAATTAACATTATGTTTTTTTTTACTTTTCAGTTTCTGTTCATTCACTCCAGAGGGCCAGCCCAAACACAGGGATAGTGGCTTCATGAGGGTCAAGGCAGGAACAAATCATGTTTCCTTCTTAGCTGCTCACAATGTTGGTAAGATGTGTTATAATATAGGTCTAACCTACACACAATTTCACGCCAAAGAGTACTCGCAGAATGCTTTTATTGGGAAAATAGGTGGCTAGGATTGACAGTGATAGATGGAAACGATACACAGGACGATTCACTCCAGAGGGCCAGCCCAAACACAGGGATAGTGGCTTCATGAGGGTCAAGCCTGGAACAAATCATGTTTCCTTTTTAGCTGCTCATAATGTTGGTAAGATGAGTTAGAATATGACCAACACGTAATTTCACACCAAAGTACTTACAAAATGCTTTTGTTGGGAAAATATGCGGCTAGGATCGACAGTGATATATGTTGAAAACGATACACAGGAAGACTTGTTAACAAGGTAAATTTCAAAAATTTGTTAAAAACTGGTAAAAAGCTGTAGTGACCACATCCCATTTTCACTGTAGCCACCATAGAAAACAGTATGTGTGACTTTATTATTTCAAGTCCCGACGAAGCCTGTTTTCTGAATATTCTATACAGTCTAACTTCATTATAGCAAGGTCATTGTNAAAATACAAAGAGATGGGTCCAGGAAAGTTATCTTGTTATAACGAGAGCTCATTATATCAGTGCTCTTTATAACAAGGTTTGACTGTACTGATAAAAGAGGGTTTTTTTTTTTCATTGGCAGCTCAACGCTTAAAGGCATAGATTCTGGCATAGATTTAGAATGGTGTTCACAAATTGCTCTACGTGCACAAGAACAGTTGTACACACAATTTGGAGATTATTCTTGCACCTATACTTTATTTATTTATTTATTTCCTATTTATTCTGCATTTGGATAAAATATGCTGACATATTTTAGTTTGAATGTCACAACAAAATGGCAGCTCTGTGTTGCTCCTAAATTGACTGCCAGCTGAAAAGGGCCTCTTACTTGTGGGCACTGGGAATTTGTATTGATTTCCTATAGGAGGCAGTGGGCTGGTGAAGAAAACAAACAGTCAGTGGTAGTTTAGTTTTGCAATAATAAAGCCACTTCTGGATCAATTTTGTTCAAACAGTCTATACTCTAACTATACTATACAATACAAACTATACCCTAATTTGCTATTGATAATTGTATTATTTGGATACTTTGACTGCAGCTTACAAAGTAATAAATTATCTCTACCAAAACCCATCCATACCTTTACCAGTATCTGAATTGATTTTCATGGTCAACCAAGAATGTTGAAAACTTTACATTGCATGAAACCAAACATTATAGAAATACAGTGAAAACTCTTTATAATGAGGTCCTTGGGACCATGAAAATAACCTTGTTTCTCACTATATCAGGGTAAAAAACAAAGAACTCTAAAGAGCTAGTACCAATAAAATCACCTTGTTATAACAGGTATTTCGTGATATCTGACCTCTTTATAACGAGGTTCCACTGCAGGGTGCTACAAGAATTTTTTTCATCAGTTGCCCAGTCGGGCAACCAAGTTTTCAAATCACTTGCCCGAACAAATTTCCCTTGCCCCAAATTGATGGCCTATGCCAATTTGTGCAAGTAGATGAAAACTATAAAAAGTTGCTACTTGCCCTTTTGGGCAAGTGACAATTTTATATACTTGCCTAACAGCTTCATTTTGTTGCCCCAGGCATGTGGGCAAGTGGGTTTGTAGCGCCCTGCACTGTACCCAATAATTAACATTATGTTTTTTTTTACTTTTCAGTTTCTGTTCATTCACTCCAGAGGGCCAGCCCAAACACAGGGATAGTGGCTTCATGAGGGTCAAGGCAGGAACAAATCATGTTTCCTTCTTAGCTGCTCACAATGTTGGTAAGATGTGTTATAATATAGGTCTAACCTACACACAATTTCACGCCAAAGAGTACTCGCAGAATGCTTTTATTGGGAAAATAGGTGGCTAGGATTGACAGTGATAGATGGAAACGATACACAGGACGATTCACTCCAGAGGGCCAGCCCAAACACAGGGATAGTGGCTTCATGAGGGTCAAGCCTGGAACAAATCATGTTTCCTTTTTAGCTGCTCATAATGTTGGTAAGATGAGTTAGAATATGACCAACACGTAATTTCACACCAAAGTACTTACAAAATGCTTTTGTTGGGAAAATATGCGGCTAGGATCGACAGTGATATATGTTGAAAACGATACACAGGAAGACTTGTTAACAAGGTAAATTTCAAAAATTTGTTAAAAACTGGTAAAAAGCTGTAGTGACCACATCCCATTTTCACTGTAGCCACCATAGAAAACAGTATGTGTGACTTTATTATTTCAAGTCCCGACGAAGCCTGTTTTCTGAATATTCTATACAGTCTAACTTCATTATAGCAAGGTCATTGTGACCAGAGAGTGATAACCTCTTTATATTGAAACCTTGTTATATCAGGGCAAAATTACAATAAAATACAAAGAGCTGGGACCAGAAAAAAAAACTTGTTATAACGAGAGCTTGTTATATCGTTTTCTTGCAAAAATCATTTAGCACATAATTTATTCATACGTTTGACCATTGTTTTCAAGTTTTGTGCAATTCTGTGAACATTCCTTTAGAGAATATTAGATTTAAAGGGATGCCCATCGCAGATGTTTATGACTCCACTACCGTAAGTGGGTGCAGGAGAGATTATGATACCAAAACAGAGGAGCTCCTATTATAACATGTATTTTCCATAAATGGGTGATTGCATAGTTACAAAGTGTAGCTTTAGGCAAAGGTGTCCTGCCCCCGACATCTACCCATCATTTTACTTATCTATCTTCATCATCATTATCCTCATCATCATCCTCATCATAACTCTTATCATTTGCTTTTTTCAGGAATCACGGAGATAGAAGAAGGGGATTTGAAGGATGGAGAGCTCCAGTTAGAGTCGACATGTATCTGTCATGATTCGTTTGCCTCTGAGCCACATACATTAAAAGTAAGTCTTACAAGTAATCGGACAAGTGTGCATCAACACCGATATACAGGCCAGTCGAAGAGTTTGTGTAAACAGCATCTTTTCCTCCACAAATACCTAGCAAAGGGCATGTGAAATCATTCTAGTTTTTCACAGTACAGTAATGATAATAATAATACCAACATTTACAGGGCGTTTTATACAGTCAAACCTCGTTATAAAGAGCACTGATATAATGAGCTCTTGTTATAAACAAGGTAATTTTCCTGGTCCTATCTCTTTGTATTTTATTATATTTTGACCCTGATATAACAAGGTTTCGATATAAAGAGGTAATTCCTCTGTTCCCAAATGACCTCGTTATAACGAGGTTAGACTGTACAAGTGTTTCAAAGCGCACATGTGGACTGCCTAACATAATACTGGTAGAATATAAAGGCAACAGATAATAAATTATTTGATAAATAAAGAACATGCTACTTAATTACAAGTTAGCATGGTGTCCGCCTATCAAATTAAAGCTGTTTGTTTTTTGCACTTGTATTTTTCATATTGTCATACCAGTTATAGTTATACACCTTGTATCTGATTCAGTGTATTTTCTATTTTTCAGATTGCTCGAACTTTCAAGATGGTAGATGACAATACCTTGGAGCAGACTGTTTCTATGGCAACAACAACTACTCCGGAGCTGAAACCTCACTTGAGTGTTCGCTACAAGAAAGTGTAGGAGATTTCATCAATATGTCATTGAGTATTACTGCCAACTAAAGGGGAACTTTACCCAGACATTGATGTACGCTCAGTGGACGAAGAAAAATACAATTGTCAATCTGTGAAAATTTGATCAAAATCCGACAATGCATTAAAAAGTTATGAATTTTCAAAGTTTTGATTTACACCCCTCATGGGCTCCTCAAATTGGCAACGTACAGGCACAAAATGGCTGCCAGCATGGAGAACTCTCCATATACTTTGTACACAAAATTTCACATTTTCTTCTTTTTCTAGAAAAGTAGGCAAAATTGTACTATTCTCTTCAAGTATGATATGGACATTTTGATTCTGCATCCATTTCGGAATGAATTATGTTGATTTACTGTCTACTTTTCTATAGGTTTGTTGCTACAAAATTACAATTTATCGCAAAGCAAGTGCAAATTAGTTGCAAATTTGAACATTCATTCGTGCACTGTCTGCCCCTTGACAAGATGGTCAGGAAAAATGGTTTTCCTCGACTGCAATTTGCAATTGATCACAACTTTGTGGCAACAATCCCAATGAATTTAATTCCTGTTAACCTAGGCATTCCTGTTCATTCCATTTTACAGGAATAGTGGTATCAAGTTGGGTCTCCTACATGTACTCAGAAAGCCAGGTTCACACATTTAGCCCTCAGAGGTTCCATGAATGAGGCCTGCTTTCCATAATTTATGACATCACATTTTCATATGAATGTTGTTATGTTTTCTTTTTTCCATTTTGTATAATCATGTTACTAACTTGAAGATTATTTTTTATACTTCATGTATGAAGTTATGATATATGTATTTTTGTGTTCCAAATTCTGTATTTATGTTTGTCAAAAAGAGGTTTATGCAATGTACTTTTATTAAGTTCTGAAAATTCTTCTTTGGCTTAGTGTCTTTGAATAAAATGTATTCACATGCCTTACAACGTTGGAGATGATATCTGGTTCTGATAATGAATTGTAAATGAATGTTCAAGTCTGTAATTGCATTATGCATACAGAAAATTCAAGGAAAATGCAAATCTCTGAGCAAGCGAAGATCTGAGGGGGAATTCTGTGCTTGTCATTTGCTTAGTAATGGTATTTGTTGAGTTAGCTATATGAAAACTAAGTTATGAAGATTATTGTGTCTTTAAGACCAGGGCAGTGTTTTACCAAGATAAGGAAGACTGTACGCACGACTTTACGTTCGACTGGTACCCCTTCTTGTGCGTAATGGTTCACACTATTACGCGCATTCAGCGCAAGAACTGATACCAGTCAAACGTAAAGGCGTGCATAAAGTCTTTCTTATCTTGGTGAAACACCTCCCAGGGCAGTGCTTCATAAAGCTGTTAGTAGAGCTAGGCATTACTCTAGACACGACTGGGAACCCTTGAGGTTATCATTGAGTTATCATTGAGTGCAGAAAAGGATAATGTCGTGGTCTATATAGTGCGTATCTTTATGTGAAACAACTCAGATTTGCATTATTTTTGTAATTTCCTGTTTTAATACATCTTCTATCGCATTGTATACAAAGTTACTCCATGAAATTTCTTTTACAAAACTTGACATTGTGATGCTTCACATCTTGCCTTTGAAATAAAGAAGCCGTACAATGCATGAGATTCAGAGTGTGTTTGTTTTATATTCTTTGATTTGAGGTCTTTATTTTTGACTTAAATTAGAAAGGAAGAATTCACAAAAAGTTGGGAACCACTTTTGATTGTTCCACTTCGCCATTGGCTTATATTTTACGCTCAGGATATGTAGTGGAGCAAGAGACATATGTAACAGCTGAAATCCCTCATGCTGGAAAAGGATTACATTTTTTATATAATCACCC
>BQKZ01003911.1:42998-53271 GCA_036244855.1 Temnopleurus reevesii
AAAAACAATGTTCTGATGTTTTTTTTTTTATCGCCCTGTGTCCATTTTTCTGCAAGGCATTTTTACTCTCTGGAGACAAATGGGCGCCCGACACAAACATTTGTTGTTCACCATGAATGAAAAATTATGGAGAAATCTACAAATATGAAAATCTCCTGATAGTATAGTGAATGCAAAAAAAATATTTGAACCACTTTTCAGAAGTGTAAAATTTGTATTGGTACACTGTGCGACTTTCCGTTCGGGCGCTTTGACGACACCGTTAATCTGATTTATGTTATGTTGATTCTTGCTCGCTTGTTTCATTATCAATCACATGATCAACAACAGAACAGTCAGAGTTGTGTTGATATCGTGCACAAAGAAATCCTAACAAAGCGTTAATTCTTGGTCGAACGGACAGGAACTCTTCACCAACTCACTGAGGATCTACTTTGGCAGTAGGTAATAATTATGATGAGTTGTATTTTTGTTTTGTTTTAACACAGTACCGAAGTCTTTAGATCTTAATAATCTAGTTATGTGGGCGCGCCCCTCCCAATCCCTGGCACAGCTTCCCGGGGCGCGCCAGCGAGCTTGTTCGCTAAGAATTCGCGTACCTCTCCGACGTCGTTTGGCTTGTATTTTTTTTCTTTAGTTTTAGTTTATCTATGCATAGAAATAGGGATGATGGTGGTGATGATGATGATGATGATGATGATGATGATGATGATGATGATGATGATGAGGATTATCATTATTTGTAGTGATGATGTTGATCACGGATGATTATCATGTTTAAAAATTATGGTGGTGATGATATGATGATGGATGATGATGAAGAAGAAAATGATGGTAATGATAACAATAATGAGGATCAATGATGGGTTATGGTGATGATGATGATGATGATGATGATGATGATGATGATGATGATGATGATGATGATGATGATGATGATAATGGCGGTGGTGGTGGTGGTAGTGCCGTGGTGATGATGATGATGAGGATGATGATGATGATGATGAGGATGATGATGAGGGTGAGGATGAGGATGAGGATGAGGATGATCAATGATGGGGGATGATGATGATGATGTAATTGATAATGAATCAATGAATGAGAATGAATTGATGATGATGATGTATAACCTTAGTGTTAATCGGTAGTTGTGACAGTAGTGATGGTTGATGATGAAATAATAGCAAGTAATTATTATTTTTTATATCATATCGTCATGAGCAGCAACCTGAATCTTTTGCATCCAAATGACAAACTGAATATTGAAAGAGTTTATTTTTACCACCATTAAAATTGAGAAAAGAATAGAGATTGTTAAATCATACTTAATATAATCTATGAAAGCAACAATTAAACCCAGAACTTAGGCGAATAGTTTTACTTCATGTATTCTGCAACTGCAGACTATTTCATTCACTGCATATATGCACACACCGAATGCCAATGGTCTGTGTCTACAGACTACCTTGTGATGGATTGCTGCTTACTTTAATATTGCTTTAGCTGATTTTTGTAGCCTTTAGGTTGAAATATGCCCTTTATCCCTACTGAATTCATAATTCATTCATAATTCTTGTAACTTTCTCTTTCATTCAGGGAAATCTTCATGCAATCAGATTGACCAAAGAGGTAAAAGAGTGATTGGATTAACGCTGCTTGACAATGGATAGCTTGTTGCCCTTCATATTAGTTGTCGTTTGTTGCATTGCGGCAGTGATGTCCGATGCCCCAGACTGGCAAGAGAATGCAATCAAATTACCCCAACCACAGCGAGAGGTGAGTGTATTACAAACAAAAACGGTTTGATTGTCAAATTAGTAACGTCTTTAAAAAAAAAAATACATGGTCAGCTTAAGCTTCTTCTTTTTCTTTTTTTAGATATATGTAGTGTTTTCCTTTTTGACATAAGTTGAAAGTAAACCTTTGAAAGGGGATGTTGCAAGAAAGTAAATCAATTGCAAAGCCAGCTCCAAAGTGAGACACTCATTTTCATTTGCGCAAGCTTTCCACTTTTAGTTTTACTAAGATGTCCATGAATCAAGGATTTAGATTGGCATTTGACGATCAACAGCAACTTGAGATTAATTACAACTTTCTAGCAACACCCCTTTAGGAGATAAGGAAAAACCAAGGAATCATTAAAAGTGACTGTAATGACTTGTACTTCTGGCTTATTGGTGGCTGCATGCCTACCTGTATATCATGACCTTAGCAGCCAATGAAAACAGCTTTTGTGATTGCTTACTCCATGGAGGCAAGTACATGTGATTATGAAATTATATTCCAATTTTGGGTAGGTATGTTGAATTTCTATAGAAAATATTCAGATTAAAGTTTAGATAGTTGGAAGCAATTATAAAATGTTCACCATGCACCTACTGGACTGATGTGATATTGCTTAGAATTACTGTGAATCATTTACATATTTTGCTAAACATCTCTCTGCTGTTTTACTAAAGCAGAAAACATTGTGTAGTTTTGTACAATATTTATAATCATGCTATGAGCAGATACATGTAGCTCTTGAAGATATACTGTTTTTGTGCAGTTTTCAACATTTGATACTAAGAGAATTCCAATTTTCTTTCATTGTCAGAAGCAGAGACTTTCTTTGTTTTATTTTTTTTTCAATCTGGAATGGGGATTGTACTCCAACCACCAGGAAACAAAAATGAAATCACAAATTCTCAATGATACACTATGGGGGGTGTTGCTCAAAATCAACTGCAAATCAACTGCAACTTTGCAGAATGCAACGCACATTTTCATTCGCGCGTGGTGTGCGCATTCAAAAAGACGTGCATGATTGGCGCGTACCGATCAACTGCAACTTACGATCAATTGCAACCTTTGAGCAACACCCCCTATGAGTAGAAGGGAAAATGAATGGAATCAGACATTTAGTAAACAACTTCATTCAATCCTTCACATTGTAGCTTCATGAACACAAAAAGAAAGTACATAATACACTCCCATGCTTATTTGCACAGCAGATGCAACCCCTGTTTAACATTTCTCTGCAGATTATGAGAGAAGCATAGCTGCCAACTATTACCAAGTAATAATTACTAATTTGGGCTTTAGATATTTCAAGTTTTGTGTTAAATCCAGTAAAAGTTACTAATTTTTGCAGCATAAGCTCCATGTACTTCAATGTGGAATGAGTGATGGTTACTAATTTGTAGCAGGATTATTACTCATTTCCACTTACTCATGTTCGCAGCTATGGAGAAAGAAATTTCCTTTTTGTGAATTTAGATAATGTGAATACTTGAATGGAAGTTGTTTACTTGGTCCAAATCCTCTGTCGCTTGTGCTCACAGTAATTGTCACATGTTTCACCAATATGGTACATGATGGTACAGGCGGTGAAAAGAAAAGTTCAATAAATCCTAATAAAAATTAATTTACACTTATATATCATACAGTACTTAAAGCTGAAGTAAAGTTTTGGTAAAAGCAAATATTTTTCCTCTCAAATTTGTCTTCAAGTCTATATGAAAGGAAATGTAGTATCACAAATATAAGGCACATAATATTTTGTGAAAAATGAGTATGAAAGATACAACATGGGTATTGTTTATTTTGTCCTAAACCCATCCTTTCTGATCATAATGATCAGCAAAGATTAAAAAAAAAATTGCTGAATCCTCCTGTGTGTTATATTTACCCAACAAGAAAACAACACATTTACTCAATTTACTTTCCCCCCTCAAATTTGTCTTCACATCTATATAAAAGGAAATATAGTATCACAAATATAGTCCACAGAATATTTTGTGAAAAATGAATGAGTATAAAAGATTCAACATGGAAATTGTTTATTTTATCCTGAACCCATCCTTTCTGATCATAATGATCAGCAAAGATTAAACAAAACATTTGCTGAATCCTCCTGTGTGTTATATTTACCCAACAAGAAAAAAATACAAGTCATGTACTCAATTTCCTTTTTAAAGAAAATCCCTTCACAATAAAAGGATATTTGTTATAGATCCTCAATGATTTCCTGTGATCAATAAGAATGATGAAATAATAATGACAAGTTTGGGAAGCAGAAAATATGAAAACATCCCTATGCACTTAATGAAAGTGATAGTAATGTTGTAAAATTTCCCAATTTGGGGAATACTTTCGGATATGACAACTGACTAAAAACCATATACAATTTCCTATGATTATATTTTAAAGCTATGATCTTAAGTTCATACTGATTATTTATTTGGAAAATGTGTTATTCATATGATTATGGATGTGTCATGTGTACTACATAAATTTTCCATCTATTTCAGACAAAAACAATTAATTGCTCCTGATAAACTCTAGCATTCTATTGACCTACACTGTACCCCGTTTAAATTAATGACCAAACAACATAATTGCTCTTTGAGGTAATGATAATAAGAACCACTTATAGTATGGACTGAAATAAATTTAATCATTTCGCACCATGTCGCATCAAAGCCTATAAATGTAAACACATGCGCTTTTATGGGACACCAGCGGGGGCACTGTGAGCTTTATTTCTTTCCTAGAGCAGTTAATGTAATTAAGCATGCGACAGAAGTGTCAATCAATTTTTATCCATATTTATTAAACTTTTGTTTTTGCAGAATGTACCATCATGTACCATGATAATTTGCATACAATGTATCCTGCTCAATGTAGTTATGTTTTTAGTGACATGTGACGATCACTGTGAGCAGAAAAAGACAAGTGTCAATCAGTTTTTATAAGTATTTAATGAACTTTTGTTTTCACAGAATGTACCATCATGTACCTGCTCAATTTAGTCATGTTGGTGAATCATGTGACGATCACTGTGAGCACAAGCGACAAAGGATTTGGACAAAGTAAACAACTTCCACTCAAGTATTCACAATTTATCTAAATGCATACAGAGAAACGTCCTTCCCTCATATTCTGCATAGAAATGTTTGACAGGTGTTGCATCTGCTCTGTTGATATGTTTGGGAAGCTACTTTCTTTTGTGTTCATGAAGCTATTGTGAAGGCATGAATGGAGTAGTTTACATTGTCTGATTCAATTCATTTGTCCGTTCTGCTCACAGTGGATCATTGTGACTTTGTGATTTCATTTTTGTCTCCTTTCTTATTTTGTGGAGAATTTTTGAACAGGTGTCGCACTTGTTCAGTAATTAAACAGAGGAGCTGCTTTCTTTTTTGTTCATGACTTCAGGTATTGTGAAGGCTTGAATGAAGCTATTTATTTTGTCCAATAATTTTGTCACTTTTGCTCACAGTGAACGTAGGCTGATTAATGTCATGTTGTGATGATTCATCGATTAGTAGAAAATTGACACACTGTATGACCGTGATCATGTTAGAAATGTTTATCACAGTTTGAAATAAAGATTTGAATTAAAGTTTAAATGCAATTTGTACCTACTGTAGAGCATGAACTAATTTCTCACCGTTTATGTTTACTCAAAAGGGAATACCCCTTTATATTAATGGCATTCTGTCAATAGATGGAAAATAGATTAAATTAATCTACTGAAAACCTTAACAACATTAGATTATCAAAATGAATTTTCAAAGCCTTGATGATCCCTGACGTTGATGGGGATCAATCAGTTCAGCAACTCTTGTGGAATCATGTCAAACAGTTCTCCATTCATCTTGTATAAAAATACTAAATTTCCCTTTTTTTTATTACAGAAAAGTAAACAAAATTTAGATTTTTTGCTTGAGTATAGCATGCCTGTATCAATTCTGCATGTTTCTTTGACAAAAACAGTTGGAACCCTTAGTCTAAATTTTACATTCAATCTATTTTCGAAAATTTTACTTGAAGTGAATGAGGGAGACGGCCGCTAGTATGTCAAAGATTCTGTCAAATGTGCCAACTCAAGGATCCCCATTAGACACTACTACTGACACTTTGAAAATTTATAAATTTTGTATGGATTGTCAGATTTCCCTCAAATTTTCTCAGTTTGTTAATGCCATTTTCCTTCATTCACTGAGAGTGTGATAATTTATTCAAATTCCCCACTGATGCTTTGATTATACTCACCTTTATCATAAAATCATTCTGTTTTATCCACAGCCGTCAAATACTTCAACAAGACCACCATTTTATGACAAGGCTAAGCGGGCTAGGTACATTGTCCACAAGGTGAGTCTACATAGATGTCACCCTTTGTAGTGTAAATGGAAGCAAGTGACCAGCACCAAAAATCAGTAATAGCCAATCAATTCAGAGATTTGATAAAATTTCCATGTTTCTGATGTTTCAATTCTTATTGATGTGAGGTTTCAATATTGTGCAGTACAATCAAACCTGTTTATCTTGATAAAGTGGTCGCTGGTCTTGGTAGGCAGATTTTACGTCAGCACACCATTTTATCAAGAGGAAAGCATTTTTATGAATGTTGAAGATGAAGATAGTTGCAGGACTGATAATATTGCATGAAACATTTCAAGATCTAGAAATTAATTTTTTTGCTGGGGTAGGACATAGGACAATGGTTGTAAATCCCAAATTTAATGAGTAGAATAAAACCTATGACTTTCAAAAAGTTAGACCAATGTCCTAAATGACAATGAATTAGACCTGGGTTAAGTCCCGGTCACATAGGGCCCTGGAAGTAACACGAGTCAACACGAATCTTTGTTCTGAGGAAGTTAACTGAACCAAAGAGTCATGTTAGATAGGGTTGCATCCGGGCCTCTATGTTACCGGGGCCTTCAGTTAAACTTTGCTATCAGAATACGGGTCTTTATTAAAGTGTAACCTCATAAAGATTTTTTTGTGAACCTTTGTTATTGTTATTTTTGTGGAATTTTTTCCAACACTATCCACAGGCTAACTGGGCTGTGATTACAACATTCTCCACCAAAGCTGAGATGCTGGGGCGAGCCTTTCCGGCGCCAAACTCACTCTCCGATGGTCCCGTTGGTAACAGCTCAGGGACACCATACTTCTATCTGGCGGACATTGATAGTACAATGCATGACGTCGCTAAGAATCCAAATGTGACGTTAAGCTTCAGCGAAGCAGAGTTTAGTGACGTCAAAGATTGTTCGATCTCGCCGTCGTCCGACCCCGAGAGCCCCCTCTGTGCCAGATTGATGCTGTTAGGTAAGAGGAACTTCCACTATTTATAATGAAGCCTCCAAATTAACCCATCGACTACTGAAATCTGTAATGCTGATAGACCCCGGTTAGGCAGTGAGTCCGGGACTAGCTTAGGCTAGTCCGTTTTCGGTCAACCTGTTGAGATCGACCAGACCCCCGACACGGGCTGAGCCCAGACCTGCTGTGTAACCAGGGGTAGACTGATTGGCCCGCTATTTGCGTTTTTGTTGATGTCAGTGGATATGTTGACAGATTTTCTATTGTGTTCGCGCAGCTGATTGTTTACATGTACCCACCACAACTTTCTCACATTCAAAAGGAGCACAGTCGAGATAGGAAAGTGGGCCTGGCAAATAGCGGGTCCATCGGCCTACCCCCGGATACACAGCGAGACAGGGCTAGCCCAGAGCTGACCCTGGTCTAGCTGTGTAACCGGGCAAAACAGGCCCGCCCATGGGCTAGCCCTTTCTGTCTAACCGGGGTCTTAGACTCCATGCAAGGACTACCCGGTTCCAGTAGTCAATGGGTTAATACAAATAATATTTAGTTCTTATATTGTACATAACACATAGCGAGGGGAAATTCCATCACTCAGTTGCCATTTTGGGTATTTAACTCTATTATTCTACCATTCTACTAATAGTCAATATCATGAAAAAGAGCATTACATCTGGTTTTATGAACTATGGAAATTATTGTAGTAAAGTCTCTTGTGTATTTATTCAGTCATATTTCATGATATGATTTACAGATAGAAAGGAACATGCCTCTTCTCTTTGAAAGAAGAATAGATTGAAAATTGAAAAAAAAAAATATATATACATATATCATGACCCTGAAATAGTAACATCTCTTTGATGTCCCACTATAATACGATAAGTTTTGAATAAGTTCCTAGTATTTTTTATTGCACCCTGCAAATTATTTCAAGAACACTTGGTCTTTTAATCGTTTCTTTAATGATTTTTTTTTAATCGTTTGTCTTATTTACTGGCTTTTCTATCTTTTGGAACCTGCTATTATAGGAACTTCAGCAGCAACAGTCAAATTATGAGCATGGCACATAGTTTGTGTTTTCATAAAGTGATAGTAGCCAATGAGTAACTTTGCATGAAACCATCACTATTATGGAATAATGGCCTGGGGCAATGCAAGTAAAACCCTAACAAATAGAGTCACTGTTCTACAAAAGAAAATTATTAGAATCATCCATAAATCTCCTTACCGCTCACATACTGATCCCCTCTTTTACGAGTCCAAAATCCTTAAGTTGTCTGATCTATTTCATTTCCATANAAGGCTGGTCACTGCTTTGCGCAAGCGTAAAATTGAAGCCGTACAATATGGCTTAATATTGTACGGCTTAAAACTCTCATATAGATAATAATAAACGATATCTCACGATATTGTCGATATTGATCCGTTACCGTAACAGTTGACTAGGGGACTTCCAGTTTGGGAAGCTAATACACGTGCCATGGCTATCCTTTTAGATAATTGCCCATTTTTCTTCTTTAAGTACTATCAAAGGTACTTGGTACTGTGTAAAAGAAACAAACCTTGGTGTTATGAAAGTTAATATCAGGAAATATTTAACATAAAGTGCAAAACAAACATTTCTGACCATCCATATTTACAGTCGATATCAGAACTTCAGGTGTAACAAGTGAAAATGAGCCAAGTTCACCCATTTAGCCCCCAGAAGCTCCATGAATGAGGTATGCTTTTCTATGTTTTATGTTATCATTCTGTCATATAAATATTGTTATGCATTTCGCTTTGTTTCTTTTTCTGTATTCATGCGATATATTCCAAAATTATTTTTGTACTTCATGTATCAAGTTATGATTTATTTCCTGAAATCTGTGTTCATGTCTGTCAAAAAGAGGTTAATAAAATGTACATTGTACAGTCAAACCTCGTTATAAAGAGGCCCTTGGGACCAGAGAAATCATCTCTTTATAGCGAAACCTTGATATATCACGGCCAAAATACCATAATGTAAAGCGCCTTGAGCACTCAGCAGAGTGGATACGTGCGCTATATAAATTGCATCTATTATTATTATTAGAATACAAAGAGATCTGATCCTGAAAACTACCTTGTTATAACGAGATCTCGTTATATCAATGCTCTTTATAACGAGGTTGTACTGTACTTTTATTTAGTTAGAAATATTCTGCCTTGGCCAAGTATCTTTGAATAAAATGTATTCACATGCGTTACAACATTGGAGATGATATCTGGTTCTGATAATGAATTGTAAATTAATGTTCAAGTCTGTAAATGCATTATGGGTACAGAAAAATCATAGGAAAAATGCAAATCTCTGAGCAAGCGGAGATCTCAAGGGGAGTTCTGTGCTTGTCATTTACTCAATAATGGTAGTAGTTAAAGTTAACTGTATGAAAGCCAAGTTATGATGATGATTAGTGTGTCTTTAAGATCAGGGCATGGTTTCAGACAGCTGTTAATAGAGCTACGCATTACTCTAGGCACGAATGTGGACCCTTTCTCAGGTGCTAACTTACTAGTGACATAGGGGTTATTGAATGCAGGATAGGGTCATGTCATGTTGTATGTAGAGTACAGCCAAACCTCGATATAACGAGGTCCTTGGGACCAATAAAATTATGTCTTTATATTGAAATATTGTTATGTCAGAGCCAAAATACAATAAATTACAAAGAGATGGAACTACGAAAACTACCTTGTTATAATGACATATCAGTGCTCTTTATTACGAGGTTGCACTATAGTGCCTACCTTTACGTAGAACAACTCAGATTTGCATTTATTTTTGTAATTTCCTGTTTGAATACATCTTCTATTGCATCGTGTACAAAGTGATTCCATGAAATTTCTTTTACAGAACTTGACATTGTGATGCTTCATATCTTGCCTTTGAAATAAAGAAGTATGACAATGCATTAAATTCAGAGTGTGTTTGTTTTATATTCTTTGATTTGAGGTCTTTATTTTTGACTTAAATTAGAAAGGAAGAATTCACAAAAAGTTGGGAACCACTTATGATTGTTCCACTTCACCATTGGCTTATATTTTACGCTCAGGATATGCAGTGGAGCAAGAGACATATGTAACAGCTGAAATCCCCCATGCTGGAAAAGGATTAACATTTTTTTTTATAATCAGCCCCCCCCCCCCCCCC
>BQKZ01003912.1:13651-38988 GCA_036244855.1 Temnopleurus reevesii
AAGGCTGGTCACTGCTTTGCGCAAGCGTAAAATTGAAGCCGTACAATATGGCTTAATATTGTACGGCTTAAAACGCTCATATTGATAATAATAATTGTTAAGCGCCTAGAGATTTCTTATAATATTAAGCGCAATATTAAGCATAAGAAATGTTAATATTATTATCATTATTATCTTGGTTATATATATTTTGAAGTCAATTGTTTTTATTATCTTATTTACAGAGTCTCGAGCATTTATATATGAATGGAAAATGGCGCTATAGCAATATGTAATGACATTTATTAATTATGAACGCCAGCGATACGCCAAACACTCATAGAAAACGTAACTGATTCGTTTCAAATAAAATATGTAATTATTCAACTCGCGTATTCCGTCGTTTTTTAAAGAAACATGTTGATGTGTCATCAATCATATGTTGGCTAAAACGAAATAGGTCAACATCACCCCATGTCTTTTTCTCAAATCTATCATTATCATACTCATGTGCTTATTCATTTGATGAAGATTAATGAATAACTAATTTATTCATCTATTTTGCTGATTACATGCGATCACGTTGAACTCTCAAGAGATCAATTTACTCTAATGACACTTAATTATGCCTAGAGATATCACCCCCTCTTCATGTTGTTTATTTACTTTAATACTTTGTCTTTATCATATGACATTTTAATCAGATGATTGCACAGATTTGTTGTTAATTGAATGACGACATACAAAAACTCTGCAGCGAGTTGATTTTGTATCAGTTTATTCAACTTGTAAGCTTGTAAAATTACAACTTGTTTGAAATCTCCAAACTCTTCTGCAAATTGTGGAGTTACTAATAATGTGCTTGACGCAAGCTGATAAAATATGGCAAACATGAATTATTGTTTCCATGACTAAGACTATGTAGGAGAACTATGGATGAATCACGAATTAACAACAAAATCTGTAAATATGTTTACCCGGAGTAACACTGCGAAGACTCTGTTCGTTATATTCCTATTTGCGAACGTTGTGACACCGGGCCTATCTTCCACATCATCTGGTCCTGGTCCGCACAACAAAGAAGCGAGAGAGGGAACAATTGTGGATTTTACCTTCATTTCAATTCATGAGGACTGCTTCTTCAATCTGTCATACAATCGAGTTGTTTTTAGTAAGAATGAAACATTGATTTCATCCGCCGATTTCCCAGCATCAAAGTTGGAGCGGATACGCGTCTACACAGAGTCACTATTTGCTTTCACCATAGTACACCTGGAGATAGATTCCTTGGTGTCCTCTGACTCGGGTTTCTACGAATGTTCGTTTTCTTGCAACAAATCCCGCCTTATTCGGACATACCATCTGCAGGTGATCCATCCACCACAGTTTATCGCGTGTAGTTTTAACGAAGAAGCCGATGATCGAGACATTGATCAAGCTTCAGAATTCAGGTGCGAATATTCGCCTGGTAGCCCGGAAGGAACTGTCATGTGCTTCACGTCTTCACCAGACAGCGTACCACACGTCGCCAATTTCCCGCTACTGGCTTCTGGGACGGATCAAGAGACTATCCAAGCAACATTTCGACTGCCAATAGACAAGCTCATCTCCTGTTGCTCTGTAAGCGAGGCCTATTCACAATCATTTGAAACCTGTCGTGATCAGCTGTTTCAAAACAGTTTACCGACTGAGCATCCCTACGTAGAGGCAGCAGAGGTGATACCGGAGACTCTGACCTATCAACCCGACGAAGGCCATACTTCGGCAGCAAGTAGTGCAGCTTGTGTCAATCTTGAAACTCCTCTTCTTATTACAATCCTAGACTGCGTAGTATGGTACAGTGATGTTCTTGAAATAATATTTGAAGGATAAATGACTACAGAATCCATTTTTTATCAAGATTATTTGAAGATCAAACATTAAGAAGTTCTGAGACTATCTCCTTGAAATATTATATTTGATGTTGAAACACCTCTTCTTATTACAATCCTCGACTGAGTCATGAAGGTGTAGCGATGTTCTTGAAATAATATTTGAACGATAAATGAGTACAGAATTTCTTCTAAAAATTACATGAACATCAACCATTAAGAAGTCCCGAGTTTATCTCCTCGAAATATTGTATTTTATGTTGAAACTCTTCTTCTTAGACTGTATTTTATGGTACAGTGATCTTCTTGAAATAGTATTCGAACGATAAATGACTGCATAATCCATTTCTCCTAAAGATCAATTGAATATCGAACATTAAGCAGTTCTGAGTTTATCTCCTCGAAATATCATATTTTATGTTGACACTCTTCTTTGTCTTTGTTACAATTACTAGCCTGTTCATATGGTATATATGTGATCTGATGTAATAGTGATGTTCTTGAAATAATATTCGAACAATAAACAAGTGCAGAATCCATTTCTTCTCAAAATAATTTGAATTTCGAACTTTAAGAAGTTCAGATTTAATATACTTGAAGCAATATATTCTATGGGAATTTATTTTTTTGGAATGAAAAGGGATTGCAAGTTGTTAAAATGGGGAATTCAAATATCTATCAGGTGTTCATTTATCTGCTATTAATACCGATATCTTCACCTTTCCTGAGAATTAAAGAAGGAGAAAACGAACAGTTTGCATATCATTTACCCACTGATGCAAATCTTGATTTATGTTTAGACTTTGAAGGTTATGGGACATTTTGGCGGTCAAGAGATAATTCGATGCACTCATATGATAGTAGATTTGCTCGTTTTCAGGTGCGTGAAAGGATCAGTAAAAACATGACAAGTGTTTATTTGACAATTGAAAATGTATTACCAAATGACGCTGGATGCTACACTTTACATACTTGTGGAAATGCGATTCCCACATCTGAAAACTATAAGAAAATTATCACGATAGAAGTTGACTACCCTACAGGGACATCAAATTCAAATGATGTGGACAAATATAAAGATGAGGGTCAATTTGATGTGACAAATGGATCTGGTCATTCAGGACAACCAAAACAATTTGAAGTTAGATGTATCAACTACATTTTCATTGAAATCGTAATTTTCCTGATTTTCTTCTTTCGTCATACGCAAAATGACTTCAAGTCAAAAGAAGAGAATTAAGAAATTAAATCAAGTGGATGATTATGATACAGTCAACAAACCATGGCTAAAGACAGAATATGAAGGAAAATACGGCCAAACTCTCATGACTTCTTTATCTTCCGGAATCACTCTTGATAAGTGTATTTTTTATATTGTATTTTCTAATTGTATATACAGGGCCCCTTAATTGATAGAGCAATTTTATAATTGAAAGGGCTACCCTGTCTAAAGGAGACCTGAATAAATAACTGAATAAATAGATAGATAAATAAATAAATAAATAAATAAATAAATAAATAAATAAATAATTAAATATATAAATAAATAAATGAATGAATGAATAAATATGTATATATAAATAGATAGTGTAATAAAACTTTGTAGAGCTCTTGGAGTAAATGTTATTAAGTGCTTTATACATGTATGTAATTGACTTATTGTTATTATCATAAGACATTGCATATGTTTTGTTGCTAGCCTCTCATTTCCATGTATTACACTATGATACTTGTTGCAAAATCACCTTTTTTTTAATATCAATTAATGAATTTTACAGTATGTTCCTTCAATCAAACATGACTGAGAACACATCAATTGTATTTTCAATTGGCAAGATTCATTTTGATGGATTACTAGTATAGCTATGACATTACCTTATACCAATGTTTAATATGAAAACATTTTTCATCTAATCAATTTATTGCCAAAAAGTGTTTTGACTCTCTTTAATCACCTCCGACGAACGAAAAGATTATCAACGACTAGAATTTATCAGAACATTAATGTACATAGTATAACGTAATGTATATATTCCAATAACTGAAGGAATTCCATCAAGTATTTTGTGAGTCGCCAACCAGCCTTTGTTCACATTCTGCGCAGTAAAGCGTCGACAGGTCTCTGCTTAGCATTTTACAGCCGAGATTCCGGTGGCGTCTGAGCTGGTTATAAGTTTTTGAGCTTGACCTGATGAAAATTTATTTTAAATCTGTATATCTCTTTAAATCTGTAATCAAATATTTGTCACAACTGTATATTAATCTAGAAATCAGAATTCTAAGAATACTTAGAAAACAGCTTTGTACATTTTATGAAATAAATCTCTGAATTTTGGATACATCTGTTGATGAAATAATCACATTTTCTTTCATTATGCCATTCATCTTCTAGTATCCGGACAATTCCACATGACAAAAATCTGGATTTTTTTTTAAATGTCTCTAAGTTTGCTCGACGTCAGAATGTAATGGATAATATGCCTGGGAACTGTAAAGTATATCTCATATTTTGAAAATGTCGCTTCAGAAATATGCCAGATATAACTTTTAAATTTCATGGACTGTTTAGTTATCCGATGTGATTCCATTACAAACATTCTCCATACATTAGAGCCATCCATGTGGTCATTGTAAATATTTCTTCCTCCCCATATGCCAGCATTTACTTCATACTACATTTTAAGAGTTTGATCGGTCTCTGAGTGTCTGTCACTGAGCCATAACACACAAAAGTGTGACTCAAAATGTATTCAGTGGTAATTGTGTTACCGCACATTTGAAATTGCCCATCCATTTGATCAATTGCCAGTTTGTCTATGAGATCTGTTTCACCTTTCTCAAGGCCGACTCACACATTTGCGTGTTTTTTTAATATATATATATATATATATATATATATATATATATATATATATATATATATACATTGCGTCAGCCCAGCGTGTTTGGAAATTAAAAACGCTCCATTGACGCACAAAGACGCAGGTCATACGATGGACTGTCTCTGGTCGTAAGTTCGTCGAGCGCAAACCAAACGTCAATCCACCGTCTGATCTGCGTATGCCGTGCGTCTAGGGAACGTTTTTCATTTCCAAAAAACTGTAGGCCGACGCAGGCTAAAAACGCAAAGGTATGACACAGGCTTAAGAAGAACATAAAATATACATAACAAATGAGGACCAATCGAAAGTCCAATTTATTTCTCTTGTGAAGTACAGAAAATAAAATAAAAGTAATTTCGACATCTAAGGTAGTTGTTTGAATTCTGCGTGTTCTTTGTTTCATTTCCTCTTTTGGTACTTTGACGAATAGGACAAGAAATTAAGATGGGTGATCATGTTATTTTGGGTAAATCAGAACTTATTTTTGTCGTCATTTTGATGAATTTCACGCTTTTATCGGCATCATCTGCCCACCAAAGTCCAACATTTGATATTCAGCCAAGTAACGTTACATTATTTGAAGGGGACGATGCTGTATTTGTTTGCGTCGTTGGGCATTTCACAACCGGGAGAGATTCCTTAACCTGGAAAGTGGATCCACGACTCTACGACACTAGCATTGCACACTCGTATGACAAGCTGACCAAGAAGAAAACCTCCGTGCTCTCAGTCTTTAACATTGGCAGGACACCACAGAGGCAGCAATGTATCGTAAACAGCCTCATCGACGGAGTTAACCTGAAGACATTCTCCTCGGATGTTGCTTCAACTAATGTCCAATATTTCCCGAGAGAGGACGAAATTAGTTGTGGACCACAGCGCACAATACTTGAGGAAGGGGGTGTTGTCCCTGTTTGGTGCCGAGTAGAGAAGGGGAACCCGGTGGTCAACCTGACTTGGAGTATAGATGGGTTCCCTCTTCCTTCAGTCCGTTCCTGGGGCAATCACGATCGCAGTATCCTACATATCAGCCATTTCTTGAAGGTTAATGGTTCAATCAATCGCAAAAGCATCAAATGCATCGCCGCCAACAGGATCACATTTCCGGCAAGAGAAGTGTCATGTTTAGTTGGGCCCTTCGAATTTCATTTAAAGCCTCATATTACCGTTCACCCATCCATACAGACAATCAATGTTCCAGAAAATATGTCTGTGATGATCCAACTTCATTGCGCAGTTGAAAGCTATCCGGAGATCTATGACATAGAGTGGTCGTGTATCCCTTTAAACATTCTTCTAGGCTGTATCGGAGCAACGGGCAAAAACATAACCCTAACAATTACAGAAGACGCTGATGACTTAATGGCATATAATGATAATATGACTGTGAATGCAACATGTTCTGCTCGTAACTCAGTTGGTAACTCACGTGCAGTATCACAAATCATTCTTAAAAGGAGAACATCTGATGCTATGGATGAATCGTCTATTGCTAATATGGCACCGGGGTTTCCCGCGTATTGCGAAAATGCCACAATAAACTTAAAACCCCTGATCTCGTCTGCCGGTATAGGAGGGGATAAGAAACTTTCCTTCAAATGCACTGCAAAATGTAATAGCCCCTCTAACATTCATCTCCCCATTGGAGCTTGGTCAATTGATGGTACTGCGTTATTCATGTCGACACAAGGCATGGCTTTCTTTGAACCACAAAATACCTCATCCATCCTCATCATAAAAAATACATCGCTGTTAAACGCGGATAAGAAAATACTCGTTTCTTGTACTGCACGCATCGAAAATGGAACAGTTGAGCAACATATTTACTTCCCAGATAACCCAACTTTTCCAACAACGTATACACCATTCTATGATTCTATAACAACATATAACATTAGCACGTCTTCTACACAAATTTCATCTTCACATCTCCCCGCACGCAAGGTGAGCAAAGATGGTCTTCCAAAAGACAGTTACTTAAAAGATAGAAAGTTTGATGGGTTTACGATGATCATCATGGTAGTGGCGGTCCTAGGGTGTGCTGTCATCGCTCTTTCACTTTGCATGGTATACATCTTAAGAAATCGCCATAGGGAAGATCATGCTATATCACAGAACGTTGAAAGCGACAACATTCGCGATGCAAATCAGAGTTTCGATTTATCGGAGGAGGATGATTCACGAAACGGTCTGGATGGTGTTACGAATGACGATATGTACGAACAGCCAAACAGCTTTCCTCCATCCCCCGTCTCAATGCAAGAATCGACATTCATTGAAGAAGATGCAACTCCTGACAATATTAACCATCCCAAGACTACTGATGAAAACCTGTCGTTTTACAGCGATAGCATCTACAACACCAGCTGCCTGTCTCTAAGTAGTGTAGGCTCGAGTCGCTATGGCAGTGACTATTCGGAAATCTCCAACTCATATTCAAGTTCAGATTGAGATGGAAGTGGGTCTTCTCGAGATATGCCGTTACCAACTATCCACGACGGCAGAAGCGATTCTAGCCTCAAAGAAAATTACTTTTGCATTTAGACAACGCCGTTTTGGGGGATTGCAAATAATCACGCACACGCACACACACACACACACACACACACACACATTCGCAAATCCACGCACACAATCCATACAAGCAATTCCATACACATTCGCGAAAAATGCTATATTATGCACCTTGCAATATTGGGAACACCCCTTTTGTTGCAATATTACAATTTTTTTCAGAAAAGTCCAATACTGCTCCTTTTCCTCAGTGTGCAAGATTTTATAAAATATCTAAGAATTGCGGCAACGATGGGGTTCTAACCCATGTCATCAGACCATGAAGGGTCACTTCATTCCAAGCCAAACGCTCTACCGACTGAGCTACCCGCTGCTTTCGAGCGGTGGACGGATTTATAACATATCAAACATAGGCTCCGCATGTGTGAAAGTTGGCAACAATTTACCGTGACATTATGTCAAATTAGGTATAACACGATATAAAGTATTTTCTAAAAGTTAAGTCGAACGCAATTTCAATGCTCCTTTGTAATGCTATTGAATTCGGTACCGGCTTGTCATTCATGTGTCCGCACAGTTGAATACACGGTGTACGGACCTATTGTCTGCGTTCTAGTTAACTTTTCGGAAATAGTTTATATCGTGTTGTATCCGCTCGTTTCAAACGACAGTTGTAATGTCCTAATGTCCATCGCTCAATAAAGCGGATATACAGCTCAGTCGGTAGATTGTCTGACTCTGGATGAAGTGATCCTTCACGGTGCTCGTTCGAATCCCCCAAACAGCCGCATTTTTAGAAAATAAGTGTAACTTAGGTGGTAAACTCGTTTGTGTTTTCACGAAGTGACCGGGAGCCAGAGGGTATAGTTACACGAAATGAGTTACAAATCCATTGAAACGTGTCCTTCTATAGAATTAACATATTGTTCAATAAATCGATGCCCGTTGAATTATCGCAATGTCGCGGGATTTCTTTGTCTTCATGAAATAATACCCTTTGGCTCCGGTCACTTCGTGAAAACATGGACGAAATATTGCAACTTTATTAACATAAGGTGCAACATTGCCTGACATGTGCTCCCAGTGTTGCATTTCATTGCAACCCTAAAGGCCGATTCACACCTTTGCGTTTTTAGCCTGCGTCGGCCCAACGTTATTGACAATTAAAATGCTCCCTGGACCCACAAAGTCACAGGTTATACGGTAGACTGACGTTCGGCGTAATAATGATATCAATGATTATAAAATTTATATGGCGCTGTATACTGGCGTTTATAAGCACCTTGTTATTGATGAACTAAGTTCTAAAACAGGCAAATTAACTTAATCAAATGAGAAAAAAATCAACGAGGAAAACATGAACGCCTCGAGAGCAAGCCAGCCGTCAATCCAGCGTCTGATCAGCGTGTACTGAGCGCTCGGGGAGCGGTTTTTATTAAAAAAACCCCGCTGAGCAGACGCAAGAACGCCAAGGTGCAGGTCAGCCTTAAAGATTGCATGAAGAAAAAGAAATCCCTGCATAGCAACAATCCAAAAGACATCCTATTGAAATGTGAATTGATAAATGACAGAAACACAAAATTAAATTTTAAATTGTTTAATAATAATAATAATAATAGATGCAATTTATGTAGCGCACGTATCCACTCTGCTAAGTGCTCAAGGCGCTTTGCAATATTTTGCTACAACTTTACCCTTTACCATACACGGGCGATTTCTTAAATAGTAATCAGTACAAGTAATTTGTAATAAAAAGAAGTTTGTATATGATTTGTCTGAGAACGTTTGTACAGTGTATTGCCCAATGTGTAAATAGGAGAGTAATAAAATGTACAAACTATTACTGTATTAATACTTTAACCTCTTCATTATACGGTACATGACCACACATTATACTGGAGTAATGCCAATCATATCACTGTATTGTTCACTATTCACAGAGGATCACAACATTTAAAAAAAATAATCATTAGTCTGTGTTTTATCAAAAGAGGAGTAATTAGATAACTCTAAGCACAAGTGTGTATGCTGTACCGTTGTAAACATTTCAGATATTATTCTGTATAGGTTATATTGGTATCACACTATTTGCGATCATTCATCTTAAAAGTATATACATGTATATGAAACTGCGTTACTTCAGATCTAATTGACATTTCACTGATAAATATATTGATATGTTTGTGTTTTCTGTCATTCGATTATCCGTTTAATTTTGGTTGGAAAATGTTATTCTTTGCTACTATTGTTTAATGTTATTATGGTTGCTTGTTATGCGCAGTTGAGTATATTCCTATAGAAATTGCGCAATATAAATTTACAAATATTATTATTATTATTATTATTCTTGCTTTACGTTATGGGCTCTCTGAAAGGCAGCTTAATCAGTTGAAAGCAGTTTTTTTCAAATTATTTTAAAATAACTAAAATAAAATGATAATACATAATTTCCACGTTCCAGTGAGTTGAGTGTTACTATTATAAATCGAAGGTTGTTTACCTAATGATATATACGAGTGTTACCTGAAAATGAAGTACATGAATATGATATACAAATGGCCATGAACCCCCCCCCCCCCAAATGTTGTTTTACATGCAAGAAAACATCGTTTTCACACACACATTTTTACAAATTATCCACAACGTGGGAAGGAGGGGGGGGGGGGGGGGAGGAGAACCATCCCTTCCCATTCCTTTATCCCTCGCTCGGCTCTATTTAATTGCTGGATAATTCTGGAAATGTGTTTTCATATCATCAAGATGAAAGAAAGGTTGGAACAATAGGTATTTTGACGATTTGTCTGTTGACTTGTAATTCACTCCAAGAGGGTGAATTGTCTGGAAATTTTCTTTCTAGTTTCTTCTTGCTGGTGCACGATTCCCCCTCGGTTAAGTTATTCGGGTCTAGCTCCTTGAATATAATATTACTCCGATAATAACTGTAACTATGATAAATACCAATGACATGCTGCCTAGAATCAAGGCTGACTTTAGTTGTCTTCTCGCCCTATCATCGTAAGTCATTGTTGGAGGAATAACTGTAGTAGGACCGACAGTATGATTGTCATTAAACATGTATTCTTCACACTGCGAAACGTCAGTAATATCAACATTCAGACCTGCACAGCATTGGGCAGTATCATCATCCCATACCCAAAATTGTTGATACAAAGTGGTTGAATTACTAAACAGGTCTGTCTTGGTTAAAGCAAGTTCATTATATTGGATACAGTAAATATAACCCTCATCAGTGAAACCAGCTCGCGCATAGCATTCTATTGCTACGTAACTTCCAGTTATTGTTACAAGTGGCAGCTGATGGCACCGTATACTGTCAGGAGGGTAATGCACAATTAGAATAACATCATTTAAAAGACTACCATCAGCTGAACACCTATACTCACCAGCATCATTCCTAGAAACATTCAATATAGTGAAATACAAATTATACCAATCACCAATCCTCAGCTCCTCCACCAGAAAGCGTCCCTGCTGATCTTCCCGAAGCAGCGAGTCGTCAATTTGATTGTCGAAATAGAAGGGTGGATTGTTCTCATATTGCAACTCAAAATCGACACTACTTGAGGCTTGTTTACTGAAAACAAAATTGACGTCTTCTAACTCAAAAGCGATTACTTGGGAGGTAGATTGGTGACATCCTAGCAAAATGAAAATGAAGATTATAACGTAATGTTCCATCGAAAATCGATGTTAGCCAAATTTGGCAGCAAAAAATAGCAAAGTCATAAACATAAAATGGACCTGATGATTGCATCCACGTTGCTTTGTGTTTTTGTTGTTGTAGGGCCCCTGTGAAACACAGTGCTCTGATCACTGACTGGGCAACCCTACTGAAATTAAAAAAACACAAGGCTTATCTTAGCTTATCAGTCCATATGTGAGTGTATACAAACAAAAAATAGATATGGTAATGATGATACCGCAGTATAGATGAGAATGAGAGCCCGATGTTGGATGGTGTGAACTAGATTCCGTTGCAGGGGGCTTTGGAGCTGCTGACTCGTCTTCCTCGGTCGTTGATCGGTCTTCCGATTGAGCTGTTTCGTCAGTTGAAAGAAAATCGAGACATTCACTATGGTGCTTCGGATAGTTTTGACTAACAGAACAGCAAGAAACACTCTCTTTCTGATCAATTAAGAAATCCGCTTGGATCTTCCCGTCCAAAACATATTCTTGCGGCGGAAAGTGCGTTAAGACTTCTCCACCTACGTAGGTGTAGCATAAGACCGTCCCAGTCGGGTGACCTACCGAAGCTTTGCAGGTCAAAGAAAATCCTGATGTATATGGGTGCTCCCCCTGCCATTCACAGGAAGCTGGTCCTGGGGAATATATTACGTCTAGTTTGTAGCTCCTCTCGTACTGCCGACTATCAGGACAGTCAAAACTACAAATGTATAATCCTTGGTCACTTGGAACTAACAGTTTTAGAGATAACTGCACGAGGTTGATGTCGCTATGTATTCGTTTGACTGTCACGGATGCTCGATTCTGCAGATCGGGATTTGTTAGCGTTCCGTTGGTGTAAATTAATTCAGAGTTGTGTTTGAGACTGATTGTGCAATCGTTGTCGGATGGGTCTGATATGAAATCTAATGTTGTATCACTCCCCTCTGTAGATTCTAGCTTGATCTGAGGGCCAGTCATACATATCAGTTGACAACTGAACAAAAACAAAATAATCGCGTATGGAACCATTTTAGACATGTTAGAGTCATGGTTAAAAATTTTATTTGATCAACGCCTGCTCGAAGACATGTTTACGTGGTTAAGTTTTCTCTCTGACCGTCTCGGCTCTGAGAAGCATGGGCATTGTGCTTACAGTAGTTGTCACCTGCAAAGAAGTACAAACAAAACAACAATTAATATGATATTAAGCTATAATATGTATTTACAACTTGAGTTCTCTGTTTGTCATTTTGGGAGATCATTGTTGTCTTTTTTAAAGTCCAAGTACAGTTTTTGGTAACGATTAAGAATTATGAATTTTACAGGATGTTTATCATGACAAGATATTACACACATTCCGAGACCAAAGCATATTTTTTTTACGCACTAATATTGTTTGAAAATTTGAATTTGACAGTTTGACATTTGAAAAATATTTTGTTTGTTATCCGGCATAAACAAGATTATTTCTGAGATTTGACAAAATAATGATGAAAAGGTATACACGAGAATTAAATTCTGAAATTTCCATTCGATTCTGTGCACGAGAAGGTGTCCTTTATTACGAAAGAAAATATTGAATATGTGTCGGGTTACACAAAACTGAGATAGTTTGCACATTTTAGGTTATAACTTTACCAAAACTCATTCATTTTCACCCAATATTTGGTGCAATATATTCATGATACTATATTTAATTTCATTTAGATTTGAAGACAGAAATTTTCTTTGGGCTTTAAGGCCACCGCACACCATATGACTTCTAGTTGTAGTTACGACAAATTTTGCGAACACTATGAAACACGCTATTATACGTAGTTTCACTGTGATTTACTTAATACTTCATCAAGTTTCAAGTATCAAGTAACTTGACGTATTGCACATTCCTTGTGTGTTCACTTTATTTTTTTTTGTCATTTTGTTTGTGATCAAGATCTTTCGACTTAATCACATATTTAGTACAACTCTACAAATTCATATATAAATGGCCAATTTTAGACGAAGTTTGAACTGGTGATCAATTTGTCTTGCTCTCTAAGTTAGAATATGCTTAAAATTAAATGATACATTACTTACCTATACTAATCAATCTGGAAGCAAAGTTTATCATTAAGAAATAAGTTTCACACAGCTCACCAGCACTAAGAACATCAAAAAGCAAAATCCAAAAATGGTTTCAACACCGTTAGCGCAGGCTGATACACAAAAAATTATCACTAATATTTCCACGTATTGTTGATTACATATTAATGATTAACATTAATATAGGCAGATATCTCTATATCAACATATTGAAATTTGTACTCTGAGCACATAAAAGATGCAAATTCATGCATCAAAGCTTTGGTAAGTAAATACCACGAGAAAAGTTTGCTTATTCCTACCCCTGCTGGATGACCCCAAAGTGGGTGGTTAGATTCACGAGAGACTTATGGGGCTTTCACAATATGCGTGTTTTACAGTACAGTTGTGGAGGAAGTCCGCAGAAAATTGCCGCGTACTCGAGAAAAAATAAACAATGAATCGGCGTAGTACTTGCGCATGATTACGCATGATTACGCAGTGTTGCGTACCCTACTTGCGCACAGTTACGTAGGTGAGGCGGAGAGTTGCGCATAGTTGCGTGTACCGATTATAGGATCAATACCCAAAAGACTTGAGTCTTTTGAATGCTACTGCTGTGAAATAAAGTAATCAAAAGTGCTATAACATATGCATTTGGAAGTAATATAACAATTTTGGCTTTTGGTCAGTACCTATTTTTCCTTCTTTGTATGATTTTGAAATTTTTAACCTGTTTGGAATTAAGCGCTATTTTAATTTTGTGTATCATTATTTTTTTTAATTCAAAGTGAGAAAAATATTCCTTTACCGGAAGTGATAGTGGTAAACAGTAATTTTGATGAGAATCAGACGTGAAAGCACAAATACAACAAAAATATATAATTATTTCTTGTAAAATATATTGTTTATCAGATCATCTATATAATTTGTTTTCTCTTCTTTAAGAGCATTATTTCAGAAGTTAGTATTAAGAATATAAAGACAAGTAGATGAATTCGTCGAGAAAATGAATTATTTTTGTGTCCAAAGAGTATATAAAAAACAATAAGATATAATACGCTTATTGTGGAGAAGTGACGAACAACAACACGGTCGCTGACATATCACGTGACCCAAAGTTGTCAGTATTAGAATAATTTCAAATATTCATAACTTTCTCATTTTATGCCGGATTTCGTTCAAACCTTTTTTTTCATCAGCTACCTTTCTGATTTTTTTGCGCTTTCAATGTAATGAAGGTTTTTCTGGCCAAGAGTCCTTCTTCAATAAAAGAACTGCACGCTGAATCCTTCACCAATGCCCCTACATTACAAAACATTAAATGGTCACTCACATCATTTTTTGACTAGCAAAGCAATTTTACGTATACGTTAATTTTACGTAAATCTACGTAATGGTATGCCATACCTCCGTAACAATACGAAAGTGTACGCCATTTATGCGCAACTGTACGTCAACCTTTTGAGACTTGCGCAAAGTGTAGCGTACAGTTGCGTATGGTTACGTATGATTGGCGTACAGTTGCTTACAGATGCGGAATCTTGCTCTCCGCAGATGTTTTATTTTTTGCGGACTCTCGCGGACTCGTTTTGCGTTACTGTACGGAGACTTGCTTACAGTAGGGGCTTTCACACTGTGCGTATTCGTCGATTACGTACAGTTACGTACATTTGCGTACAGTTGCGGAGAGATACGCAACTCTACGCAACAATGCGCGATTTATCCGCAACTGTAAGCAAGTCTCCGTAAAGTAACGCAAAACGGGTCCGCGAGAGTACGCAAAAAATAAAACATCTGCGGAGAGCAAGAGTCCGCTTCTTGACATTGATGTGCTTTCATTAGATGAAGAAAAATACAATGATCAAACTGTGAAAATCTGAGCAAAATCTCACAATCCATTCAAACGCTATGAATTTTCAAAGTATTGATTTACACCCCTTATGGGCTCCTTACATTGGCAACGTACAGGCACAAAATGGCTGCCAACATGGAGAACTCTCCATTTTGCACTTTGTACACACAATTTCACACTTTGTTCTTTTTCTAGAAAAGTAGATGGGGAATGAACAAGCGTCATCCCAAAATGCATGCAGAATCAAAATGTCCATTACACTTTTAGAGGAAAGTAAAATTATTTCTACTTTTCTAGAAAAAGAAGAAAATGTGAAATTCTGTGTACAAAGTGAATGAAGTGTTTTCCATGTTGGCAGCCATTTTGTGCCTGTATATTGCCAATTTAAGGAGTTCATAATGAGTGTAAATCAAAACTTTGAAAATTCCTAACTTTTGAATGGATTGTCGGATTTTGCTCAAATGTTCACAGTTTGATAATTGTATTTTTCTCCATCTAGAGCACATTAATGTCTGGGTAAAGTTCCCCTTTAAACAGCTTTATTCAAGCATTTACAATAGCTTCGTAATCCAAAAAAAGGAAAGTACCAGGTCCAACGCTTTATGTTCAACATATTTCAGGAGGAATAGAAGGAAGGAAATAGGCATATGTGCCCATCTAGCTATTGGTGTCTGTATGGGGTTTGTTTATTTTGGCCAAAGCCTTTGTCCCTTCTGCTCACAGTGTAACTGGGGTTTTTCACCTGATTGGAAACAATTATATTTTAATAGAAGGAATGTGGACAGTGCTAGGTTGGTCAATCTACAACGTTTGTCCAACCCAGTAATGTTAATGTATGCAATTTGCATTCTGACTATTGCGCTCTCATTATTTTTGACGGCTTAATACATTACGAAGGTGGTATATTCCCGATATTTTTCGCAAATACTTAGCATTCAAGAAGATTCAGAGATGGAATAAAAGTGTGATAAGAACACCCTTTAGGTTAAAGAGTTTTTAATTCATTTATACCCAATGCACCAGAGACGTAAGACGACCGAGCCATTATTTGCTTTTCACCCACTTGCAAATTAATAAATGACTTGTTGCAAAGTTTATTGACTTTTTGTCATTCAAATGTTTTCTATGTCTTGTCGGAGATTTCTGCTTCTATAAAATGAAAAAAAAATATTAGATTAGCGAATTAAAAAAGAATGTTTCACTAAATCGTCGGACCGACACATACCTTTCTGCATTAGCCTGCATAGGCCAATACAGTGTTTTTGAAAATAAAAAACGATCCCCGAGCGCACATACGCTTATCAGATGATGGACTGACGTCTGGCTTGCGCTCAAGGAGCGTATGACGAACGTCAATCCATCGTATGACCTGCGTCTTTGTGCGTTCAAAGAGCGTTTTTTTTATTAAGAAAAACGCCTGGCCGACACAGGCTAAAAAAAAAAAGGTGTGGTGAAAAAGTGTATGAAGGAAAAGGAACGACATTTTTTTATGTACTCCTTTTATTTACCCTACCTCCTGCTTATTTTTCAATCTCCCTCATCTCCCTCTTTTTTTTAAAAGAAGTTATTGGTCACCTATTCTTTTCGAGTTAACATAATTTCTTCTTTTCCAGACCATTTTTTTTTTAATTCATGAACATTTATTTACTCTTTTATTTCTCCGTGATCTCAATTTTCCTTTCATGTTAGCGTCTCTGGTATATGTAATGATTTTCTATCTGTTTTCGGCTCTAATATCTCTGTAGCTGCAATATTCAAACAATAAAATACTGATAACGCCTTGCGTCTATCAAATATTAACATTTATTGACATGCATATCAAATTCAAAGTGCAGGAACTTACGTGACGGCGATGTTGAACATAATGTTTGTTAACATTTCATACCAGTTTGCAGTAATCATGGCCATATTGATGTGGACCTCCTTCCTTTGCGGCTGAAAATACCTGTTCTCGGGTAAGTGGTAAAATACATATTTTTATCAGTTTGATGGTTTTCCGTCCAACTTCATCAAAGTTTTATTCCATTCACTGTCCAACGTTAACTTAAGGTAAAATTGTTCAATTTGGACAGATTTGAATAATTCGTGAGATCAATACCTCATCACCTAAACAGTTGATTAGATTTGACATAATTACCATGACATTTCGCATTTTTTATCATACAGATAAGAACGCTCAAATTTTAAAAAAAAAATCTCCAAAGTGTACGTTTTTCAATTTTTTTCAAGATGAAATTCGATTAGTGGATACAATTAAATGACCGCTTTATTGAAACTGGGCTGCTAACTTGATTAAATTGAATTATTGATGAGATTAAAGGAATAATTGAAAACTAGATTGAATGATAAATAAGTTATAATGAACCATGGTACAAGCGAGTTTACAAAAGTGCTTTCTCTACGTTTGTTTTTATTTCAGATCGCGATCATCTAATGAGCAATGTCTACAAACTCCTACCGAAATGGTCATGATTACTTCAAAATTGGCCACATTCTCTACTACTTTGCTACGTTGTCAACCTTAATACTTCTCTGTTCGGCAGAGATTGAAATCACGAAAGAGGGAAAGGAAAACGAAGACGTTTCATTTCAGTTTCTATGTGAGCAATTCACGATCGATTGCTCCTTTAACATACAATTTAACAAAAACACAATTCATACAAATGGAACTATTTCTGATACCAAAACATACATGCGTGAATTTCAGCAACGCGCATTTTTTAGTGTGAAACATACAAAAGACGAAGATATAATCGTGAATTTTAACATATCAGAAGTGCATAGAAGCGATAAAGGATTGTATAACTGTTCTTTTAACTGTCCTGATTACGTTGAATAACAATACCACAACATTGATGTATTGTACCCTCCGAATCCATCACTTTGCGAATGGAAAGAATCATCTGTGCACTGCAGCGCTGGAGTTGGTAACCCGAACGGAACCACCGTCTGCTTCCAATACGACAGGGAGAAAATATTCACATATTTCCCACCAGTTAGATCTGTTGCACAAGAAATAATCCACACCGAATTTTCGTTTTCTCGAGAACATCATTTCGTATGCTGCTCCATAAGTCGGCCATTTCCGAAGCACCACAGTCAGTGTAGTGATTTTCTTTCAAAGACGTTAACTCAAAAAGAAGGTGAGAACGTCCTGAAGTTCCAACCAGAGCCGGAAGTGGTCACTGAAGAATTTCCCCGATCTTTGACAACTTTTAACTCTGGTGCATCATCAGGTCCCTCTCCAAAGCTTAACGTTTTCATCACAGCGGTCTGCATCTCTTTCTTTCTGTTATAACCACATAAGTAGTCTCTTTCCATTATTTAGCTATGATGTCTGATCAGGCATACCGTAAACATCTTCATTTGTTTGTTTTATTTATCATAATACAGTTTCATTCTATCAACTCACAAGTGATATCAGTAGAAGGAGAAAATGTCGAACTTCTCTTTAGCTATAACGGAACGGATGAATTCAATTTCGCACTGCAATACGAGTCTAGTCCAATATTCTACCAAAATGGTCATCTGATTTTCTCAAGCCTCAGACCAGACCAGCAGTCAAGGTTTCGGGTAAATGAAGTAAGATCTAACAACGAGTGGCATAACCTGTATTTTACGATACTTAATGTATCTAGGTACGATGATGGGATATACCAATGTCTAGTTTACAATGGTAATTCAAGTGATTATTTTGATCTGAACGTTGTGGATTTAAAAGTAAATTATCCTCCTGGTAAAGCAACGTGTGGTATGCTGCCACCTGCTAACGAAGTGTTAAATGTTGTTGAATGTACCGCTGTAGCCGGCAACGTACCTGGTTATATTATTTGCATTCAAAATGATGAACTTGCCAAGCCCAAGATGGATCTATTCAGTAATACCACAATGTTGTATCAGCAAATGTATGTTGAAGAAAACGTACCCTTACGATGTTGTACAAGTACGAAAATGAGTGTCAATGAGAATAGGGATTGCGATGATTTTACACTTAATCTTCCCGATACAACAACAGTGCAGCTTACCACACGGCCAAACAAACATAATTCAGTTACTTATGATATTATTTTCCCTTTATCAATCGTCTTTTTCATCTTTACTTTTTTCGCCTCAATTGTCATAATATCATGTCTCATTTATAAATCTGGCATATGCAAATATAAGCTTGTAAAAGACGATGAAGAGTTTCTAATGACGGATTTCAATGACTCGGAAAGCCAAGGCGAATCTCAGTAGAACATCATAGATTTGAATATTGTATAGTATGTTGGGTATAAATATCGTGTCAAAACAATAAACCGTTCATATTTTCGTAGTTTATGACAGAAGAATGGATGATTACACACGACTATATAATATCAACAATTGTCACGCATATGATAAATTTCAGCCTAACTTAAGATTAGGATGAAACAAAAGGGAGAATTTAACAAAATAAAAAAAAGGATAATAATTTGGCTTTCAAACCCTAAATAGTACAGGAATTGTTTACTATGAACCTAATAACCATTAGGTACATATTTGCTTCTTACAGTTGTGTGCATATCTTATCATACGTTCTCCTACAACCAACTTTGTGAAAATTGCCCGATTTCCTTTTTTTCGCTCATATGTTTCCTGTCCTTAATTAGTTCTTCAATATAGATTTCTTTATATATTATTCAAGTAATGCAGGGGATAACATCTGATATCATTTCAAAAGGTAAATTGATGTTTCTATGCCTTCTTATATTTATTTTTGCTTTATGATTGTCATTATGTAACTCCAAATGAATAGCAACCACCCTTTCCAACTTGTTTTATGATGATAATTGGGGAGCCAAAGCAATGTTCTTTCTGGAGGTCTAATTTTTCAACGCCACATTGTGTCGACTCGTGCATATTTATTATAATTCCTATACATGCTATATGTAGAGAATGATATCATTTGGATGCTGAAAGAATCTATATCAATGTTGTATTTTATAAGGATTTTTCTGTTTAAAAGTCATCGCACACTACACGATTGACTAGCGATTCGCCGTTAATGGGTTATCAATGCAGTAGCATGAAAGTTTGTTTTGACAAATAAAATGCATTTGCCTCTTGTTTTAGCGCTCATGTACGAGATAGGCTTTATTTTTTAAATTGAATGAATCCTATTTCCTCTAATATTAGTTAGCATGTTTGTTAGATAGGATCACATTGCGAGCGTATCATGATTCCCTCACGACTATATATGATACCTTCACGATAGATATGTAAATCCCCAATTGTCATGTTTAGATTCATACAGACCTTGTATCTGTCTGTAGAAATGATGAATTCTTGTACCATAGATATAAATGGCTTCGCGCTAGATGTACAAACTTCTGGAAGATTGTCGCCGGTACTTTCTAAAATCTAAAGATTTCGGCTCAAAGTTTGAACCATTATGCCATTTTTTTTTATTATGGGCGTCATGAGCACTTGGCCAATTGAACTGGCAAGTACGCCCCAATGTGTATTTTTCAGTTATTTTGAAAACGATTATAAACTGCATGCTTCCAGAAGAAAAGAAATGGTACGGATGGAATTATTATAATCATTCAATATATATATATGTATATATCTTTGTTAATTCTGGAAAATTCCATTGTTGTTTCTGCCCTAGAAGAATATTTCGGGATGGCAATGCGCATGTGTACCTTCAGTCATCTTGTGATACCTGTAGTTGTAGCTCCAGTGCATCTAATCACAGGCGCGGATCCAAGAGGGGGCGGACCCGGCCCCCTATTTTTCGGCAAAAAAGTGAAAGAAAATGGGGAAAACGAGAGTGAAGTAGGCGGTATATCACTCACTTTATATATATATTTTTTTAATTAGAAATATGGTCTTAGATGCCAGGAAATCGCATGTAAGCACACTCGATTTTCATTTTTATTGTGGATACATCCCATTCGCATCAGCTGTAGCGTGCTTGGCGTATTTCTCTCACTCGCTCATATCAGATCATCTTGCTTCATTCCTTTGTATTCAGGAATTGAATATAACGCAATTTATTACATAGGCATAAGGAACGTTTTCCCACACTTTAGGGTGTGCAAATGATGACGAGATAATTGGCTATTTTTTTCCTCGCTCGCTCCGCTCACTCGTACAGTATCTTATCATGCTTTATCATTCCTTTACATTCATAAATTGAATTGACATAATGCTATTTATTGGATGGGGCTAAAGAACGATTTCCGAACTCTTGCGTGTAAAATTCCATCAAAAAGAAAATTGCCATATCTTTCTCGTTGGCACTGAACTTTATTTTCTCTTTACATTCATGCATGAAATGACAATTGAGAATTCCGTACAAATGTTTTGATTTTGTAAAAATTTAGTATCAAAAGTGATATTTCATCTTGCTCGCTCCCTTCCCTCGTTAAGCAAGTTACCAATCCACCGAACTCTCAATGAAGGTATAGGGCAAACCCCCTCCCACACCATTCCCCGCTCGGTCGCTTTGCTCTCTCGATTTGACCTCTTCTTGACCTTTCGGGCCTGTGCCCTTTTATGGGTCGACACACAGTCCACCACTGACCACGCCCACCCCCTCCCCCTTTAAAAAAATTCTGGATCCGCCCCCGAATCATCTTGGGCCAGTAACAGGAAAGAGATACAGTCACTTTTGCGATCAATCACAAACTTGAGTATATGATTTCTACTAGAATTGCGATTGATATAGATCGTATGATTGATTTAAAATCTTTATGTTACGGGGCCACTTCTTTCAATAAAATCAATAAAATGCTTTGTAGAATTTTGACATTTTGATAGATAGAATAAGCTATCCTGGTGTATTCAATAAAACATTTTGCTATCATACANTTCGCCTCAATTGTCATAATATCATGTCTCATTTATAAATATGGCGTGTGCAATTATAAGCTTCTTAGAGACGATGAAGAGCTTCTAATGACGGATCTCGATGGCTCGGAAAGCCAAGATGAATCTCTGTAAAAACGTTATAAAGTTGAAAATTGTATAGTATTTGCGGTATAGATATCATATTGAAACAATAAACTGTAAATATTTTCGTAGTTTATGACAGGAGAATGGATGATTATGCACGATTTTTATCACAATCAACAATTGTCACCCTAACTATAAATTTCAGCCTAACTTTCGATTAGGATGAAACGAAACGTAGAGTTTAATGAAATAAAAAAGTATAATAATTTGGCTTTCAAACTCTAAATAGGACAGTAATGAATTGTTATTATTCATATATCCTACTTACAATTTTGTTTTTCTTATCATTTGTCCTCCTGCGACCAATTCTGCTGTGAAAATTACCCGATCCTACTTTTTGCTCATATGTTTTCATTTCTGAAATACTTGTTAAACATGTTAAATACGAGATTCGCTGTACATGTATAATCATTTTGAATAATGCAGGAAATAACATTTAGGAATGATTTCAATAGGTAAATTGACGTTTCTATTCCTCCTCAGATTTATTTGACTGTAGTTATACAACAACCCTTTCCAACTTAATTCTAATGACGATCAACGGGTAGCCGAAGCAATGTTCTCTTTCGTCTAATATTTGAACACCACACGGTGTGTTGACTCGTGGATGTTCTATATTTGTTAAAAATGATATCATTTTGATGCTGTAGAATTTATATGACTGTCGTATAAAGATCATCACACACTATACGATTGACTTGCGATTAGACTTGAATAAGTAATCAACGACAGTAGCATTTTGATAAGGGTGTTTTGGCTTGATCTTTTTAATTGCTTGAATCAAATGAATCGTACTCCCTCTAATATAACACTGAGAGCTTTTATTATGTTATGATTTCCTCACAACTATAAGTATAAGATATCTCCATGATACCGGTAGATATATATATATCCCAAATTTGCATGTTTACATTAATACAAATGTTGTATCTTTCTGTATATAGGATTAATGAATTTTTGTACCATGAAATGCACCAATGACGTCATATCTGATAATTTTCACTAATTTGATCATTTTTTTTTCACATCATTAAAATTCAGAACTCTTTTTATGACTTATTCCATTTTCATCAAACTTTTTATTTTGTTCTGCTTGGCAATTTACACAACTGGTCTTCGCGCTACATAATATAAGCATCTGGATGGTTGTCGCAGGTAGTTTCAAAAATCTTCATTTCGGCTCTAAGCGTGAACCATTATGCTAAAAAAACAAATCAGAATTATGGGCGTCATGAGTACTTTGCCAATTTAAATTGGCACCCACGAGCCACAGTATATACATGTGTTTTGTCATTTATTCTGAAAAAAAATTATACACTGCATGCTTCTGCAGGAAAGAAATGAGACGATGAAATTGTTATAATCATTTGAACCGATACATGTACATATCTTTGTTAATTGTGGAGACTTACATTGTTGTTTCTGTCCTAGGAGAATATTTCGAGATGGCAATGTGCATGTGTAACTTAAAATCATTTTTGTACTTGTGGTTGGGGCTCCAGTGCATCTAATCATCGGGGGCCCGTAACATGAAAGAGATACAGTCACTTTTGCGATCAATCGCAGATTTTAGTACATGATTTCCCATAGACTTACCATTGATATCAATCTAACGATTGATGGGAAATCTTTATGTTACGGGGCCACTTCTTTCAATATATTCAATAAAATGCTTCGTGGAATTTTGACATTTTGAAAAATAGAATAAGCTATCATGGTGTATTCATTAAAACCTTTTGCTATTATACAGTATACAAGTATATTATTGTCAAGGGCGTTTGTCTTTCTGTGTCGAAGGTTGATGATAATACCAACAATGATGGTCATGACGATGATGGTGATGGTAATAATAATGATGATGATGATGATGATGATGATGGGGATAGTGATGTAAAATTGATAATGATAAGAATTATGATGAAGCCGATGGTGATGATAATAATAATGACAATAATGATGGTATCAATAATAAATAGGAAAGAAATGATGATGATGATGATGATGATGATGATGATGATGATGATATCAATGGCGGTGGTGTTGATGGTGATGATGATTTTGATCCTAAAAAAAAAGAGGAAGAAGAAGATGATGATTATGATGATGATAACGATGGGGATGATGTTGATAAAAAATAGTAGTTATATATCACAATAAAGATGACAAAAGTGGCAACGATGATAATGCTGCTGCTGATTATCAGAAAGAGTTTTCAAACGTGTAAACCTTTTTCATGCACTCTGTATACTCTGCTGAGTCTGGAATGGATCCTGCAGTTGCTCATAATCCATCATGCAGTTTCTGAGTTCGTCTGCCTGACTGCTTGAGAGTCTACTTTCAGAGTTTAGACATACGGTAGGTCATGCTTTTTCTGCCACACTAGGCTAATGTTTCAGAAAGGTGTGCGTTAATCCACGCACGACTCTACGAACGACTGGTGACCATTTCTTTTGGCGCGATCCAGCGCCTGTGGTTTTATCGTTTGAGAAAAGGTCACCAGTAGTTCGTAGACTCATGCGTAGATCTACGCATGATACGATCGACTGACAGATTCAGCGCGATTCAGCGCCAGGAATTATCATTAAGTATGAGAAATAGAATCATGCATAGATCTACGCACAGGGATCTCTTGCAAAGCAGGCCATGTGGCTTGAATGAGACCACCCTGTCTTTTAAAAAAAAAACTTGAATAAATAATAAAATAAATAAATAACTGTATGAAAGATAACCCAGGTAACCAATGCACCGGCTACAATAGCCAACTTGAATTAGGTAATCAACTTTTTTTTCTTCCTCTCTGAGCAGTTCCCTAATGTAACCACCTCTAAACTTAGTGTGTAAATCTGTGAACGATGGATCATATGTGTATGTCTCCCTATGAATTCAAGGTTGTTATTGTTGGAGAACTGCTCATAACGGACGAAAAAAAATTGGTTTCTCACCGTCTTTAACTATGATGAGACCACTCGCATTTATCTCCGGGCGACATTATCCTGAGAAGAAGCAGCTCCTCCAGGATAGGGGATGTTATTCAAAAGTTGCAATTGATCACAAGTTGCAATTGATCGGAATGTGCCAATAAAAATAAACGAAAGAATAGGGCAGCAGATATCTTCAGCGTAATCCTGTGTGCAGAGTTAATATATATTATTGACTTTGACTGTGTGTATTTGCTGCCCTCTACGTTCGTTGGGCAAAATTATTGTTTCATGCGCGTCTTGTTAAATGCGCATACCGTGCGCGAATGAAGATGCGCGTTACAATTGGCAAAGTTGCAGTTGATTTGCAGTTGATTTTGAACCATACCCCCTAAAAATAGGTTGTCGGAAGGGTAATTCTCTGGCTATCGTCTTTTGGCGGTATGTTTGTTTATAGCAACGAACGTAGAGGGCAGCAACAACCACGGCAGTTGCTTTGAGGAAGGCCAACTCCGCTGATTTTTTGTGACCCAAGATTTCACAGATTTTTTTTCGGGGCGTCAAAAGGGTAGTTTGTAGATTTGAGATT
>BQKZ01003912.1:49365-64333 GCA_036244855.1 Temnopleurus reevesii
ATTTTCTTAATTTTGAATTTTGAATTTTTAGAAACGGAAATTGAAAAAATGAGCCATTTTTCTGATTTAAAATTGAAATATTGATCGACTTTGGAGTCAATATTCTATTTTCAATATTTCAATTTCAAATGAAATATTGAATTAACGGACGATACCTCCATTTTCTTTTCATTCAATTTAGAAACGAGCCAGTTAGCATTCAAAATAACCAGTGATCATTGAAGCATCATTTCTAGCTTTTGGAATTATCGATTAGCATTCTTTTTCTGAAAGGTATCATCCAATTTAAGAAAGCAGGTTGATAATGCAAGGGAATGCAGGAGAAGTGATCAATATGGGAATATTATGAAAAGATAGAGGGGAAATAAGTGTGTTTTCTGTACAGATGTTCAATAGCATATTGAATACTTAAATTTACAAAAATGTTCACATTTGAATTACCGTTCACTTTTCGTTACACAGTCGCATAACGTATTCCTTTCATTCCCTCATGATTTAAAATGGAATTATGATGAATATAAGGAATCACCTTTGGCAGACCATTGTTTCAGTTTAAATGGTGGTTGATTAATTTCGACAAGATTTTTTACGTTGACCATTATAATTGAGAGAAAAAAAAACATTAATCACCTTTTATTGGCTATATACATGTATATGACAAGAATTCATAAGAAAACCAAAACAAACAAAAGTAAAACAAATCTAAAGAAAGGAAACAAAACATAGATATCTTTAATTTAAAAAAAAAAACATTTTTAAAAAGTAGAAAAACCCAGTGAACACTGCAAATATACCTACAATCAATTTATAATGCAAATTGTGTCAATATGATTTCTATAAATGAAATTGAATGATAAGATCATGCCGTGGCGATAACCGAAACCCGATTTGCGCTAAATCGAATGACAGCTTCTCAAAAAAAGCAAAATTCCTATGAATTGAAAATAAACTACTAGTATCACTCAATTGAATGAAAACTCTGTATATTTATAAGCAAGTAGAAGGAATATGAAACGGTGATATCTACGGGTTGACGGATTCTCGGCGAATATGAAAGAATAGGCAGTTAAAAGTCATGCTATGCTCGCGAAATTGGCCGGAAAATCATACAGTTATACATGGAGTTGCAAACCAGTCTGCTTGTAGATGCAGGACGCAGATTTTTTTCTTCCTTTGGTATTAGTTTGTTTGGTTTTTATTTGTTTTTTTTAATATGTGATTGAGGGTAATTCATGTGACAGTGCCGATGAGTGACGTGAGTAACACGACATTGATCAAAGGGCAAAATATGCCTCCTTACAATCGCCCATCTCTCTTACATTTTTAATCCGGGAGCAGCCATAATTCAAAACTTTTTTTTTCAAGTAGGTATTTCATTTGCAAATTTGACAAAAGTGATTTCAATGAGTTTTGAAGTATTATTCATCTTTACAATGCTTTTCCAACATTGACAAAAATATTGATTCACTCTGTTTTCCCTTTTATTTTTTTTCAAAAAGATTATTACTAATCACCAATCTAACATTTTCTAATATTTCAAATTGTCCTTAGAGCAGACTTCTCACTTTCCCAAGCTCTGTATGTTTGCTGATATATATTTTGTGCATAAAAAGTAAAAATTCTGAAGGAATGAGAGAAAAAATATATTTTTTTTGTTTCTGTCTGGCGCCCTCTTAAGGTGAATTTTGCTATTATAACTTTGGAAAATGCAAACTAAATTATTATCTCTTTGTAATCAAACAACACGAATCTGGTCTCTGCCCAGTATGTAATGTATCTGAAACGATTGAACATTTTATTTTACATTGTTCTAGCTATGTTAGAGAGAGAAATATTTTGTTCCAAAGTATAAAATTACAAAATCCTAGTACGAAGCAATTGTTAATAGATCCAAGTTATACACGAGATTTATTGCTGTTCATACATGCTACAAAACGTTTTGAATAATTCGTTCTATCGAATAAGTGGCTGTGTACATAGAGGTACGGCTATATACCTCCATGGCTGTGTATAATAGAGGAAATTGAGATAATATCTAGCCTTTCCAAGATAAATTGTTCATCTGCTACGGCGCAGTCGTTTATTGTTTGTATCTCAATCTGAAACAATCATTTTTGCTGCTAAAAAGTTAATTGATGAATATCAATTTTATGCTATGAATTGCTATTGCTATTATTACCATTATGCGCTTATTAACATGTGGTGGTGGTATTTTAATCATGGCTAATTAATGCATGTAATTTGTCACCATCTTGGATATTAGACGGATGGGCTTTCATGTTAGCCAAAGCCTAAACTTACAAAGGTGACTATCTGGCGCGTATAATCTGGAGAGATTGAAGAGCGCCATCATATCCTAGACCTACCTACCTACCTATAGTTATTGAGTATTCATTTTAATACTTATGCATATAGATGCATGAAATATGCAAAACATTATTGTGAACTCTGTATGAAGATGTTTTATATGTAAAAAATAAACACATTGGAGGTTAGTTTTGCTTTTTTAAAACCATATGCAAACACATCCCAAAATTTCAAATTCTGTTATATGCTATAGCGGCCATTTTGAAAGAAATTGTGAACACTTAGGTTTACAAAGTACACCCTGCAGTCCTAAATGTTAGTACATATACTCATTCTTAATATGTACCATGAATGAAATGAAAATTCACTCGTAAATTTTATAAAAACTTAGAATATTACTAATGTTCATGTTGGTGATGGCAGCCATTTTGAAAATGGCCGCCATTTCGTTACAGGCCGATACAGAGATGCCCTCACTTCTAAAAATCATCACACGGGTATACTAAACATGTGTGCCAAATTTCATGCTTGTTTCACCAATCCCACAATTACCCCCCAAAATTGGCACATATCTCTCTCACTACTTAGAATGGAGAGATCTTTAATAATTGTTTGAAAAAAAGCATTAATTGACAATGGGTTTTTATACGTCGGCTATTTGTAGGCACATTGGGCTATTGCGGATTCTTTTGGGATATTTTGGCTATTTAACGCAGCGAAGGAACCAAATGATTTATTGTAAATTAAAAAAATTACAACAATAGGAATACACTCAGTTCTTCAACATTGGAAGGTATGGCTTAAATTATAAATATATAGATATTTGAATTCAATTGGAGCGGCTCAATTAAATCTTGAGTACGTCGTCCCCCACCCCCTCCCCCTCATTAAAAGTTAGCGTAAAGGAACTGACAATATAACAATTTACTGTACCAAATATGGAAAATCTGAGACACTAAACTCTTTATTTAAAAAAGTGGTAGGTAAATACGTATTACAGGAAATAAGATCAGATACGTGGTCTTATTATTATCATTCTTTTGTAATGGATATGTTGCTCATATATTTTCTCCTGAAACAAATGTATTCAACGTAATTGGCTGATAATAAATGAAGATTCTAAAATCATGGGTTAATGATAGTATTGGGTTAGTTTTAACGATTTTTAGCTAAATCCTTTTCCCTTAAATATTTGATATTGCATTTCCTTCAAATTTTTACAATAAGAACATTAGAAATTTTATGTGTAATACATCCACATGTGTTTTAATGGTTGTGGCTTTTACCTTCTCCTAGGTCCATGCTTTTACTAAACCTCTAAAACGTCTTCAATGTAATTTTTTGTGTAATTTGAAATTTGTGATAACAATATATAAACATGATTTATGAATTTTTACATGAATAAACATAAATTGAAAAAAGACATTTGAAGCAGCACATTTAAAGAAATACTTTAGGTAATTTATGTGTTCTGTACCTCATATTATTATTGAGGTTCAATGCATGTATAAGCTTACATTTTTTTTTTATTGAACTAAATCCATTTTAGACTGATGTGAGATAACATTTATGACTTCTACACGCATCATGAGCAATGAAAATCGCCTATTATGTAGATGAAATTTAGAAAAAAAGTCTATACCAACTAGAAGCTAGACAGTGGACATACGGTGCAAACACGGCGATACACCTTGGCAACATGCTGTCTACACGATGGTACACGGTGTCTATACGATGATACACAGTGTCTACACGATGACACACGGTGTCTATACGATGATACACGGTCGCTACACGGAGTCAACAAGGAAAAGTTTTGACCGTGTTGGCTGGTTCTAAAAATTGTGCAGGTGTTTTTCACTTTCCGTTAACACGGTTGAACACGGATGACGAAGGAAGCAAACAAGGTGTCTACAAGATGCAACACGGTTCATCACGGATTATGGAACGATGAACGGTGTTCATCCGTGTTGCTTACCGTGTATGTGTGAAGGGGGCTTAAACTGCAAATATTTCATTTGTTCCTGAATATGAACTTACGTATAGGTGAGGTGAAATATGAACAGATGAATAACATATTAGGATTTCTGCTTGTACTAATCTAATACAAATTAACACAAAATTTTAAGAGCTGATAGAAAGAATTCTTTGTGAATGTCAATCATCTTTTTATTCAATCTGAAAAGTGATGTTCCTATACCATTGCTTCTTTGTGAAATCATTTATCTGTTTGGCCAACTACTGATAGTCGATAAACTTAAATTTTTATCGTGAGGTATTGTGCCATTTGAGGCCCATTAATGGTTTTCCGAGGCAGAGCGGGGGGGGGCAAACTTGGACGAATTGGACCTTTTCTTGGACCTTCATTTTCATTTCTTCTTTTGCTTTTTATGTCCCACACTCTCGAAAATGTCTATTCAAATTTAAATTAATAATGTGTGCGAGGGGCACTCTAAATTATTAGATTTTTAGATGTATATAATGCTTCGATCATCACATCATTCCGAAAAATTATTGCTTTCACGAGATAATGCACCATATAAACGATGATAATTCCATTCATTTTGAATCGCTAATCATTGAGGGCACACAACTTTGATAATAATAGTAGTGAAATGATAATAATAATAATAATAGTAATAATAATAATAATTTTAAAAAACATACCGAAACGTCTAAAAAGGTCTGAAACTCAAGAATACACGTGATTTCGCTCAACGCACCCTTTCGAGACAACCGGAGGGGGGGGGGGGGGGGATTGTCTTGAACGCTCCCTCCCCTTCCTCCCGCTCCGTCCCCGTTCCCTTCCCAAACCCACCCTTTCGAGACAAGCCCATGGGCATTGTAGTCACGCGAATCATATCATATATTGTGTACTCTTCACATTGCAACATAAAAATGATATGCAAAGATGATTAGTTTATGTTTTATCAAAATAGGAATTATCAAATAATTTTAAATACGACTGTTTATACTGTACTGTTTTGCATACTACAGTTAAACATGCATATGTTAATATGATGACGTCACACTATTTGCGATCTAGTATCATTCATCTTAAAAAAAATCTGAAACTACTTAATGAACAAACTGAAGATAATTAAACGACAAATAAATAATTTTTTTTTCATCTGATTGTCCGCTCAATTTTGTCGTACAATGTTTTGGGGGGTTTTTTCTTTGCGTTATCTGGTTATAAAGGCTCTCTGAAAGCCAGCTTAATAAGCTGAAAGCAGTTTTTATATCTAACTTAAATTACAAGAACAAAAATGATCCACACTTTCCACGTTCTAGTGAACTGTGTTACTATGCAAATCGAGAAAGGCTTACGTAATAATAAATGCGAGTGTTACATTAAAATGAAGTACATGATCATAAAATACTGTGGCACATTTAAAGCCCCTGTATAGTTTTGGTAAAGCTTACAGAAGTGTGAATTCGGGGGATATTTACCATGACATATAGTTTCTATACACATTTCAAGACCATAGCATATTTTTCTTCGAGTGATTACTTTTGAAAATTTGAATTTGACCGTTAAATCGTATTTAGCGCCCTCTTTTGTTTACAACAATATTTTGCTTATTATCGGGCATATAAAAATTATTTCCAAGATATTATTAAAGCATGCTAAAAAGGAATACAAAAAGAATAAATTCTGAAATTTTCATCCAATTCTGCTCATGAGAAGCTGTCCTTTATCAAGAAAGAAAATATTGAATTAGCGTCGTGCGCTACGACGCTAAAATATTCCTCACACTTTAGGTTATAACTTTTCCAAAATTTGTTAATTTTTTGCACAATCTTTTGTAGAATATGTTCATGAGATAAGATTTTCTTCTAAGTAGATTTGAAGACAAAATCTAGCAATCAAAATATTCGCTTTTACCAAAACTCTACTTGGGCTTTAATTATTAGGGACCTTTTCAATTCTGTTATTTTCTCATTGATTGAGATATGTGGCTTGTTTTCTACGATGGGAATAATTTACCGCACACACAGGCAAATGTATGTGGTCTCATCAGGCAAGTTTGGAAAAACTTATGTAATTCAATGTAAAATATCAAATATATAGTGTTTCTTTGCGACAAGAATAAATTTTTGCCACAAAAAACCGTCTGTGAGCTTTCTTGCAACTGTTAACAAATCTGTTACGAACCCTGGTGACATCCATAATTCGTCACATTCGCAAACAATCGCACCTCAGTGAGATAAAGATCGAAGGCAAACGATTCAACACAACACCTAAAGGCCTGGTCACACCGGCCGAGCGGTGCTGGAGCGGTCCTTTAGCGGTAGGGATTTCGACAACGCTCGTCATCGCTCACAAAGTGGGGTAAAACAATTGAACACTCTCGAAAAACGCGTACCTCCGCCCATCTAACACAGCTTTTTCGAAGGCCTGGTAATACCGGCCGGGCGGTGCTACTACCTGAAAGCGATCTGTTGAGCAACGAAGCCAAATATGTCTCGAACCAACTTTAACCTGATTAAGGCCGGGCCTTTTTTTTTTTTTTTTTTGGTTTCCTATGGCCCAGGGGGGGGGGGATATGGCGCAAGTCGCGCTATCGCGGAAAAATCAACAAAATGAATCAATTATGCTATTTAATGCATAAAATCACACTTTATGCTGTAATTCACAAAATAAAGCCTGAAAACTCATTTTCTTTTGTGTGTGAATGTTCATAATAAGATTCTTTGCAAATCCACCTAAAAAAACTGAATTAATCCCGACATATTTTTTATGCATTTTATTGTTATCTTTTTTATTTCTTCTGTATTTCTTTTTTTTTTACCTTTTGTTTATTTATTGTTTTTTCATTGGAATAATATATCTGAACCAATTAGAACCATACTTTTGCCCTAATCATCCCATAAACGTTAGGATGTCAATGTATTTATGAATATTTACTGAAAACATGTACACTAAATCATGATTTTGAACCATTTTGGGCTTTTTACCCCCACTTTAATTGTGAGCGGAGACGAGCGTTGTTGAAATGCACCCCCATTCCCTACCGCTTATGGACCGCTCCAGCACCGCTCAGCAACGGTAGTCCAGCGTTCAATATTTCTGCGTTGACCTAGCGGATCCAAGCAGCCACGAACTTGCGTCTAGCGGTACCAGGGCAGTGTTTGAGCGTTGGTGAACTTTGCCAGAGCGGAACTAGGGCCGTGTTCATACGGGAATTGAGTTTTGAAACGCAAACATGGAACGTGTGTCAAAACTCAATCATGAAATACGGTCGTGTCTATACGACCTACTGTCAAACGTGATTCTAGCTCTTATGAAGGTGTGCCACCGCACAACTTTACTGCGCAGTTTCTGTAACAATATCCGTAAGTCCATCCTAATGTTATCTATTGATTATTTTGTCTTCTTATTTTCTCGATACAATGTCTATCTTAACATTGTTATTTATTGTTTTCCCTTTTCCTTTTTCTCTAATGCTATTCACTGACTTCCACTTATTTTCCCTTCTTTTTTCTCTATGCTTATGTTATCTATTGTTTTCTGCTTATATATCCTTCTTTTCTCTTTCTATCCTTATGTTATCTATTATTTTCAGTTTATTTTCCCTTCTTTCTTTCTCTATGTCCTTGGGTTATTTATTGTTATGTACATTTTTTACATTCATTTTCTGTCGATCCTGATATTATTCATTGTTTTCTCCTTATTCATCCTTCTTTTTCTCTATATTCTTATATGTTATCTATTGTTATCTATCTTTTCACATTCATTTTCTGTCTATCCTAATGTTATTCATTGTTTTTAACTTATTTTCCCTTCTTTTCTCTCAATCCTTATGTTCTTTATTGTTTTCCACTTATTTATTCTTCTTTTCTCTTTCTTTCCTTATGTTATTTATCATTTTCAGTTTATTTTTCCCTTTCTATCTATGTCCTTATGTTATTTATTGTTATCTACATTTTCACATTCATTTTCTGTCGATCCTAATATAAATTATTGTTTTCTCCTTATTCATCCTTCTTTTTCTCTATATTCTTATGTTATTTATTGCTTTCCACTCATTTTCCTTTTTTTCTCTCTATCGTTATTCATTATTATCCATCTATCCACATTATTTTCTGACTATCCTAATATTATATTTTTCCATTCATTTCTTCTTCCTTTTCTCTCTATCTTTATTTTATTTTTTGTTATCCATCTATCCACATTCTTTTTCAATCTATCATAATCTTTTTTAATTATTTTATTGTTTTCCACTTATTTCTCCTATTCTCTCTTTCCTTTTATGTTATTTATTTTCATCTCTATCAAAGTTCTTCCATTTCGGAAAATGGCCCATATGACGTCACAGGAACGCGTTTAAAAACACGGTGGCGTATATACGGTCCCACTGATCGTGATTCTGCTAGAATCACGTTTCAAAACTCATCTTTTTCTGCGTTTGGTGATTGAGTTTTCAAACGCGTTTATATTTGAGGACCGTATAAACGCAACCGTGTTTCTGAACTAAACGCGTTTAAAAACGCAATCATAGGACCATATAAACACTGCCTATAGAACCATGAAAGATTGAAGTGCTCATACAGCGGTGCCTCAGCGGGTGCCAACTTATGTTAAACGGTGATTAACGGTTACGAGCGGTTATGAATTTTTGTCACCGCTCCAGCACCGTTCAGCCGGTGTGACCAGGCCTTAACTGTGAATTGAACAAAGAGTCGCGTTGAATCGTGTTGCTTTCGGTTACTATGTGACTGAGGGCTTACGTACAGGACCGTGTACTTAGGTGGGGCTGCGTAGCGACATGCAACTCTACGCATGAATAACACGCAGAACTCAAACAACTAACTCAGATGCCAAAAGTACTAAAATGTATTTAATCTTCTGTACTTCAGGGACTTCTTAGCTCAGGGACGAACTCCCAGAGACCAGTCATTTTTATAGTATAGTATAAGTATAGTATACAGCAAGTACTAGCATATGAGGAGGAGGAAATATTTACAATGTGCACATGGATTGCCCCAAAGTACCCTCCCATGCCGCAAGTATTGCAACATAGGAAAATTACGTTCGTTTTCCATTGATTCACCTGTCGTATTTTTCTTATTTTTCCTTAAATGTGAAAAAAGCACAAATATATATGCTTGAAATTAAAGTGTCACACACGGTTTATTAATTGTGTATGGTAAAACCATTCTTAATTCAGTTATGCCCTAGGTACCAAAGACCAAAGACGACAAAGGAAGAAAATTGCAATGCCTCGTCATGCAGATTAGTCAACGGCTTCTCCCAAATGGTTTTCCCTTTTTTTATTGAACATATTCCATGACTTGTTGAATACTTCTGCTAACAAAAAGTATCGAAAAAAATCTATACCCCATATAATGCAAAATAAAATATCCAACCTTAGTTGAAGACGTCACTCTCAGTTCCTTCAGGGCATGTGTATGTTATAATTTTATGGGACATCGTGTATTGGCCATTAGGTTTTGAGAATGAGCAACATAATTCCAAAAAGTTATCGTTCTTGAGTACAGAATCTAATCCTGAGATATTTTATAACATTTGTCTTCATATGGCCAGTGCATGATATTGATTTATACGTGTGTCCTGAAGAAATTAAGAGTGGGTCTATGTTACAATACTTATGGCATGGGAGGGTATATGAAGAATGTTGGTCATAGAATTACAAGCTGGCAAGAGTGATGCAAGAACAAGTCGCTACAGGGTTTTCGAGTATCGCCATACAATCGACTTTAACAAATTCTGTGTAATTAACCCATTGACTACTGAATTATGTAATACCCATAAACTTTGTGTAGGGACTATCCGGTTCCAGAAGTCAAAGGGTTAACAATTGACAAATCGGTGCCACCATCCGATTATAAATGATGAAGACAAAATATCAAAGTAAATAAAGAACATCACGAGGAGTTGGCCTGTCCCGGAATAATCAAATATCATCAGAGTAAATTGATATGTTGAAAGTTCAACGTGATCGCATGTAATCTGCAAATAGATAAATAAATAAGTTATTCATTAATTTTTATCAAGTGAATAAGTACATAATTATATAAGATTAAAAAAGACATAATGGTGCCGATACATTCTAATGTTATAGCCAGCGTATGCCTGATATTTCTTTTTAAAAATGTCGAAATACTCTGGAATTTTGAGCGTAGTCATATCCTATCCATAACTAACATAACAAGTTGAATATGTATCAGTAATTTATTTGGAAGGATTCTGTAACATATTTCTAAGAGTGATTAGGATATCGCTGGCGTTCACGACTCATCCTAATGCTTTTGGCGCCATAAATGCGGAAGACTCTTTGAATAAGATAATCAAAACCATTAACTTCAAGATATGTGTATAGGCGATAGAACAAAATAAGTTTTAAAAGGTATAGAGCAGTCTGCAATGACAATCAGGGATGAGGCAATTCATGTGAAATGAAGTAATGAATTATTCACAAATTGCTTTACATGCTTATAATGAATGTGTACGAAACTTGGAAGATGATCCTGGCACGTCTTCCGGTTAATCTAGATTGAATGTTACAACCTAGGGCCCTAACGGTTACTTCTATGGACCACTAGTGGCTTTTGGCCCCGCTGCTTTTGCAGCGCAATGATAAAAAAACACACGGTGTCATTTTTAGTCTTTGAGCCATTTCTGGATAGATTCTGGATAGTAAACATACTTTACTTTTTATATGGATATTTCATTGTATCTCACAAAGAAGTTGAATAGCCACTTCTCCCAAACCAAATATTACCTTTTATTAAAAGGGAAACTTTTATGAAACTGTATATTTACTTTTTCTTATATATCTTTTCAATAAACATTGATATCCACCACCTTTTTCATCTCTTTTTATTTCATAGAGGTGAAAAATTAAAAAATGTTATGGTTGTTTGGAACGCCCCTCAAAACGGACCGCGCGTGGTCCGGTGGGTTGGGACATCGATCTGTCAATCATTATGACGTCATATGCAGACATTTTTGAGCAAGACCGGCGTTTGCGTGTGTCACTCTATGCATTTATGATATTGTTTGGCGCCAATTATACCAGCTATTTGAACTTCTTTTTTTTAATATGAAGAACATGGCAGATTTCTCAGAAGTTGAGGAAAACAGTTATTCAAGTCCTGACTCGGATTTCGAGGAGGACATTGAACAAGAAGGAGAAATATTAGGGGCACAATCCTACATGTTTGAGTCCGTCAGTTTGATGCAGGACTGGATATGACGTCACAGACTCCGCCTGTCAAAAATGTGCCGTTAGAGATTGTATTTCTGGGAGGCGGGGCATAGCTCTCTAACCCAGATAGAAATGTTAATGGAAAATAATTTTTAAAAATATTAAGAGGCGTATTTTTGGGAGGAAAATTGAATTATTATGTAAAGAAATATGCAATCTTCAAAATATCATGATACGGAGTGTCATAAAAGTTCCCCTTTAAATATTATTTTCACGTGATGAATGATGATAGCCACATTGCATGTATATTATCACAAATTTATTTACACAAATCAATCGTAGCAAGATTTCGGCTTCTCCTGCCAAAATGTTTCAAGTGGGTTCTGATTGATAGATAGATTAGCTTCTGAGTAGAATCAATTAAGTATTGTCACTTTTGTTGTTGTTTTTTTTGTGGTGAACTGAATGTATTACTTTTAATCTCAAACGCACTTTATATTTACAAAACTCAGTATGACGCGATAGCATCTTCAAACAAGGATAATAAAACTTTAGAATTCGTGATATTCCGATTAAACATATATATTCTGGGGCTGCATGTCTATGCTAATCGGGCGTGCAAGAGAAAAAAAAACATCTTTAACAACGAATGTAAAATTTTCTCTTCCAATAACAATGTTATTTCATGGAAAAGGGGTAGCGGGCGTATACTCAGAATTGCACCTAAATTTGGGTGCAATAGCGGGTTCAAAGATTACTAGAAATGGTGCGTCTTCAGTTACATTGTCCATCTCGTTCCTTCTCTTTGTTCAATTTACATCCCCCTCTTACATTACAGGCGCATGATACGGTGCTCTATCATTTGTCCCTGTGTCTCCGGGGCGGTGTTTCACCAAGTCGCTCTTAAAGTTACGCACGACTTTAAGAAAGACTGGTCAGTAGTACATTAACGATCGTTCAGCACAAGAGCTGATACCAGTCTTGCATAAAGTCGTTCTTAAAGTATTTGGTGAAACGTCGCCCAGGAGCCTTCCAACAAAGATAGAAGGTCCGTCTGTGTAAATCGAACAGTGCAAATAGTGATTCGAGAAGACTTCGCAATAGTGCAATTATTTATACACAGAAATCGTACCATTGGTGATGTGCGACTTTTTCATTTCTTGGACGTAACAAAGTTACTTTACGATTTCATGTCCTATTTTCTATGGTGTGATGTAATTTCTTAACTAATTATTCTAATGAATGAAAAATAATTACTTCTTAATTAAGAATCACGAATAAGTCAGTCACATGCACTTGGGTTTAATTTACATTATTCATATTTGCTCTGTATTTATATTCAAACTGGACACATTATTGAAATACAATACACAAAAAATACAATTGTGATATTTTATTTGACAATACAATGATACTAGGGCTCAAAAGAAAACAAATTCTGCATAAAAATCAAATGACCATCGCAGGATTGTCGAAAGATGATTGCATTCCTTATTCGCATAACAGGTTGTCACGTCCGTTACACTAAAAGCAAGTGTACATCTTGATGGTATACCTTGAGATTTAATATGCGTTTGCCACATATACTATCTATTTCAAATATATTGAATTTCAAGGAATTTCAATGAATAGTTTTCAAGAGATTGAACCTTTTTTTTGCGTAACGGACGTGACATTTTCATGGAATTGCCCTTATGCTGAAATCAGATCTAGCTTTAAGCGCAGCCACACGTTTTGGCCTACGGTTGTCTTTCTCTGTGTGCAGAAAGGCGCAAGAAATACGCTTGACTAACATTGAATAGTTTGACTTACACTCGATGTAAGTATAATTATGATATACACATCGGGAGGCCATTTCATGAAACTTTGTCAGCAACAAAATTAGTAAGCGGAGACAAATCCAGTGAAATCCTTGATTCTGATTGGCTTAAAACCATTGCCGCTGACTGTGCTGTTGTTATAGCAACTGTCGGAAATCTGCTCTTGTCGCACTGACGAATTTTTATGAAATGGCCCCCAAGGAGCGAAAAGAGTTTGAATTTACTCCTTTTGGGGAGTAAAATGGTAATATTCACGTAGAACACGATTATCTATTTCCAAAATTGAGGTCAAGCGCCAATTCAATGCTCCTTTGTCCAGCTAGCGATTATGATGTCCGCGCAGTTCAATACCTGACGTACGGATCTATTGTCCCATGACTCACTCAATTCTTAGAGAGTGTTTTTATATCTGTTTTGGCATATTTTTTTCAGTGAATATATATATGAAACATGCACATATTAACCATTTTATCAAAATTCAAATATAAAAATATCATCAAAATATATCAACTGCTGGCATCACGTACGTTGGACAGGTATCATCTTCAAGTATGGTACAAAATATACATATATACATGTACATACTTATGTACAAACTTAGGTATATCTTTCTTTCGAGGAAAATCTTTCTGTGGATATTTGGTTCCTACACACTGAGAAAAATGGTGCACAAAGTGTGCAAACCTTTCCAAAATCGTGCAATCTTTGGCAAAACTAAAAAAAAAGGTATTATTTTTCACCCTTTTTTTCTACACGCTCAGCAAAAAAAAATGTACATAACTATAAGATCCAAACCACCATGGAAGGAGCGACATATATTTTTTGACAGCCTCAATCGAACTCTGCCACGTAGTCAGTGTTCAATACTGTTCAAAGTCGCCATCGTTTATGCATGGAGGTGTGGCGTGAGCGGATAAGCTAAAACCAAGCAATCTCATATCCTCACAGATGCGGGTTCGAATCCTCTGAAAACTTCGCAGAATGCAAAAATCACACCTTTTGTGGTACGATTGTTCACCAAAGAAGAGGCAATATTCAACCTAAAGGTGCTCCCATTATTGTTACATTTGTTTGTACCTTTTAATGTGCAATGTTGCACCTCTTCAGTGTGCAAGTTTAAATACTGTACAAAATTGATTAACAACTGACAATAAGGAAGTTTCTGTTTATAAACTGTAATTGGATGAGGTCCAGAAAATTACAAATTTTTGTTGGTGACGAATATTTTAAGCAAGGAAATGGTTGTTTTCATGCTTACTCCCTTCATGGTAGATGATTAAATTTAAACAAATCACGAAACTTATCACAAATGTTAAGACATCAATTCAACTCATAGCTATATACAGGTTCTGTATACACAACTATACAATAAATTTAGTGATTTCATGGCGCTTATGTCCACGCTTTTCGATTCCTATCATAACTGAATGTTAGATTGACGTTTCAAAACTATCTCTCCACCTCAACAGATTACGGTATACAGATGCAATTTTCTTTTTTATACGAGATCATATTCTCATCTCTTTTCATTATTGGCCCTTTTACCCATACTCAACCAGCCTATATACAAATAATTTTGTACGATTTTAATATCACATGTAATACAATCACAGTGTGATACTGTTTTGTTTACTATAAGTCAGAACGGACTCACTTTATACAATG
>BQKZ01003913.1:15222-25310 GCA_036244855.1 Temnopleurus reevesii
GGGGGTTTTTTTTTTTTTTTTTTTTTTTTTTTTTTTTTTTGCTTGTCAGCTCAGCCAGGAGGGGCGGGGACGCCGAAAAATACGTCACAATAGCTTCATACGCACAAAATTAAGTACCTTCCCCAGTCATTGTACGGCGCAGAATTAGAGGGAGGGTAATTCTTTTTGTGTGTATCTAGCCATTGTGAGTGTTCAAGTTGTTTACTTTGTCAAATTCCTGCTACTTCTTACGTAATTGCATTCCATCTCTTCTGGGCTGTTTTTTTTAAATTCCTTCTTCCCCTCATTCTCTCCTCCTTCTTCTTCTCCTTCTCCATTCTCTCACACCTTTCTCTCCTTCGTCCTGTTCTTTTTCCTATTCTTCTTCTTCTTCAATCTCTCACCTCTTTCTCTCCATCATCACATCACTTTTCTCTCCATCGTCCTATTCTTCTTCCTCTTCTTCTTCTTCAATCTCTCACCTTCTTTCTCTCCATCATCACATCTCTTTCCTCTCCATCGTCCTATTCTTCTTCTTCAGTCTCTCACCTCTTTCTCTCCATCATTACATCTCTTTCCTCTCCATCGTCCTCTTCTTCTTCTTCTTCAGTCTCTCACCTCTTTCTCTCAACCTTCTCTCCATCCTCACATCTCTTTCCTCTCATTCGTCCTCTTTTCTTCTTCTTCTTCTTCTTTTTCTTCTTCTTCAATATCATCTTCCCCCTTTACACTAGAAAATTATTGCAGCGTGAGATTAATAATGCAGATATCTCTTTCACACTATACCTGGAATGACCAACCTCTAACCAGACCACTGGCTGAATAAAACACCACACAAATTTCATTGCATTTTATGTTTTTATATCTTAATACAAAAATGATAAGGAACAATCAACAAATAAATATAAATACAAAGCTTTTTACAAATAGTTTTTACAAAAATAACATGGAATAAGATTTCTGTACCTCGATTTCATCTTAAAAACTGTCTCCTTTTAAAGGACCTTGAAGTTATTTTTTTTTAACAAAACAAATTATACATCAAGCTATGTTGCACTTCCAGGTATATGTCATATAAATTCAACATTGTTTATACCAACAAATGATACAACAGTGCCTTTATAATTAGGCCCCTAAAATGGTACACATATCATTAGCAGAAATTTATTAATATATAAACTGGTTCATATGATTTTGAAATTTTGAATGTATTCCTGAATTCCTCTGTGCTAAATTTCCCAACATGAGTTCAATCATATATTTTACACTGAGCATTCGACATTTATCGTGCATGAAACTGGACTACTTTACAAAAGTGGTCTATAATAGCACAGAACTTAAATTTCAATATTTGGGTAAAAACCATTTTCCTACAACGTATGCACAGTACAAAAAAATATGATGTAATTCATTTCAGTAAAATTAAGTAAGACACCAATTCAAATCAAAACCGGCTTGTGATTATTGTGTCCGCACATTTCAATACATGTATGGAGAATGACACTATTGTCCATGAACCACTTGTATTTTGCGGAAATAATTTGAATGGTGCAGGGGAATATTATCCGGATATCGGATATCCCATCGCAATTTGCTATGCATTTTAGCATGATTGCTATACAAAATTGTGTAGCAACTTTTTCACGTAGAACTGTATAGTAAAAAATTGGAAAAGTCTCCTTAATTACTGTCTAAAACTACTACTCAAATGTGAAAAGTAAAATTATTTGCTGTGGCGTAAAAGGAAAATTGGAATGTTTCCCAGCCAGTAAGAAGGGAACTGAGGCTGTCAGTAGGGCAACCAAAGCCAGGCTTTGGTGGCCCTAAATAAATTAATGTCCTTTTTGTTACCACTCCAAGGTCGTGTTTCCTAATGGCCCGGTCACATAGGGCCCCAGAAGCAACGCAATTCACCACGACTCTTTGTTAATTTACAGTTAACTGCCTCCGAACAAAGGGTCGTATTGAATCGTGTTGCTTCTGGGGCCCTATGTGACCGGGGCTTAAGGCCGTACATAGATCTTTGTACGACGCTACGAACGACTGGTGACACTTTTCTGCACTCGATGATAATTCATGATATCAAATATCACCTGTGAAACAGTCATCAGTCGTTCATAGAATCATTCATAGATCTATGATCAGCTTTATGAAACACAACCCAATTGTGCTTTCATCATAGTACATACATACTCAACGTTGATATAAAAGATAATGCATTGCATGCAATCCTTCAACATGGCTCTTGCAGAAAAAAGGATGTTCTTCACAAATATTGCACCATATAACAAATTCAGAAGTAACGTTTAAACACTTCTTTAACACTCAATAGCCCATATTCTGACAGTGAGGCCTAACTTACCCCACACTAAGCCATCGTTATTTAGACCTGGGCTATTCAAAAGTTAAGTTAAACATTAGTGTTAATCCAAGTGCCTCAAATTTCTTTCACATTCCTGTTTTCATTTGAGTGCATAACTATGCACCAGTACTTTTAAAATAATTTATTACCATTTATTAATATCATCTCCCTTGTTCTTGCCAACAGATGGCGACATCTAACCTGCTTCAGAGAAAAACAGAAATTCCTTTTGTATACAAAAACATGAATTGTATAATTTGCCAATTTTGCTGTACTTCACATCAATAATGAATATTCATGAGACTCTTTACATACCTGTAATGTAATCTACACAGGTGTCATAGCTATAACACACATAAAAATGAATGAGAATTGTCACAATAATTATATACATCACTCAGTGTGTCACTACGTTGTTGTTTAATAAAGATAAGCATCATAAATTCAGGAATTGCTGAAACAAAATTCAATGTCCAGTTACGAACAACTTTGAGAATGACTGGTACACCAATTCTGCTGAATGATTAAGTTGTTAAATGTAACACTAAAAGTACTTCAGTATTACTGAAAGTCATTCTTAGCTTGAATAATTACTCATCGAAACACTGCTCTGAAAGTAATATCCTTTCATTGAATATCAATTTGTAAAAAAAATTGTCCAAAAATATAATTGACAAATGGGAATTTCATTTCTCTACTTCCACATGACCTATCATCCCTTGTGGCCATTTCACAATAAAACATCTTAATCATACACAGAAAAATTCACAATAAAAAAAAATTACTTGTAAGAAATATAAAAATAACTACTAATACCATTACAGTTTCAGGTCACTCCATACCATAGCGTCCTAAATTTCATACCATTTTATTCAATTTCATAACATTCCAATCAATTTCATACCATTTCATTCAATTTCATACCATTCCAATCAATTTCATACCATTTCATTCAATTTCATACCATTTCATTCAAATTCATACCAATCCATTCAATTCATTTCATATTTTTTCTGCCTCAGCAAGATTTCTTGTTTTACATATAAGAATGTCGCGCAAAGCTTCTCGCTTCTCGGCCTTTTGGCTAAGATCATGTGTAGCGTTTTTCCCTAGAAAATTTATTACAAAGCGATCAACCATGGAAGTTTCCAGAAGGACAAGCATAAACGTGAAGTTTTTTGAGACAGTGGACATTTTCCAGTTTCTTCAGACAAAGGAAGTCAAATTAGAGGAGTTGGAGTCGGTGCAACGCCTGCCAGGTAACCAATATGATATTTCTTTCAAGACAGAATTAGCGAAGAGGACTTATTTGCCGAAGTTGAACACCAATTACTCCGTAGCCGTGGGATATTCCGCTGATTTGACCGTAGTGACTGTGCTGCACGTGCCTTACGAAGTGGACGAGGGCGTGGTCCAACATATGTAAGAGAGCCGGCGGGGCAGTCCCCCGCGCAGCAGGAATCGGGGAAGGAAGGTGACGCGAGCCCCGCGGGTACGCCCGTGGTAACACGAAGAGAGCCAGTGGGGCAGTGGCCCGTACGGACGGGACAGAAGGAAGACGATGCGAGCCCTGCCGGTAACCCCGTGGAGACACGACGAGAGCCAGCGGGGAAGTTGCCCGTGCAGACGGAGAGTGGTGCCGGTAGCCCCGCGGAAACGCGACGAGAGCCGAAGGAGGAGGAGGGGATGGACACCCAGGAATCACTCTTCGACATCAATTTGGACTGGGCATCCGACTCTTCAGGGAATGCTTTCGGCCACGAGATTGAGTGTGATTTTCCGCCTCTGGCTCTTCCAAGACCAACGCCACAGACAACGAAGAAGAGGAAGGTGACCCCTTAACCTTAATGTTTATTTATAATTTTATGGTGCAACACACGGGTGATTTGACTGGCTTACAATGTTAATTTAATCTAATTTCGATTGAATATAATTTCAGGTCTATTTCTGTTTGCACTTTGAACATACATGGCTTAAACGACAGGTTAAAATGAAAAAAAGTTGTTTCATTTCTTAAATTATTTTCTTTTGACATTGTTTTACTTCAAGAGACTTATTTAACTTCTACAAATATTAGGTTTTTTAAGACTTTATGGGGTGGGCCGGTGGTTTATTCTTCGGCCATGTCAAATCACTCGTGTGGTGTCTTAATTGCTTGTAAATCTTGCTTAAATTGTACCTTTTCCCAATTACGTTCAGACAGAGAAGGCCGTTTTGTATCGATTTTATGCACAATTAATGAATTTTATTTCCGAATATGTAATGTTTATGCGCCTTGTGTTTCTTCAGTTAGAATTGATTTTTTCGAAAGTCTATTTTATCATTTAAGGGGTAATTTTCCAGTTATTTTGGGTGGGGATTTCAATTGCGTTTTATTTCAGAAAGATCGTTTACATTCCTCAGTTAATACTTCCTCCTTTGTTGGCAAAAAGCAATTAAGTTCTCTTATAAGTTCGTTCCGTTTGGTTGATTCATTTAGGGCTGTAAACCCGGTCGATGCGGGACATACCTGGGTGCACCCCGGTAAACAACAGAGTTCCCGTATCGACCGGGTTTACGCTGCCAGGGATTTTAATATTATGAGTTGCCGGACGATTCCTTTTAAGTTTTCAGACCATCGTGTTGTTCATACCATTTATAAGTTACCATCTGTTAGAAATTCTGTTAAATCCTTTTGGAAATTTAATGTTTCCTTTTGTAATGATGATCTATATGTTAAAAAAATTCTGTTCTATTATAAGTTGTGGCAAACTTTAAAGCCGGGGTACGAATCAATATTATTATGGTGGGAGAGTGTTAAAGAAAGGGTTAGGGATCTTAGTATTAAGCATGGGGTTATGTTGGCGAAAAGGAAACGGGAAATTTTATTGGCAAAACAAAAGGCATGTATTTTGGGGGGTAGGGATAATGTTTCGGACTTACTATTAGAGGAGGGGAGGGGGGCATATGTCAGGGCAAGAGAGAAATTTATAGAGGGAGGGGAAAAACTGGGATACTTTAATAAACAGGAAAAAAACAGGGCACAACATAAAGATATCAAAGAAATTCGGGATAGGGACGGGAAGGTAGTGTCAGGGGATGATTTGATCTCAGTTTTTCATGATTTTTTCAGTTCAATTTATAAAAAAGAAGACAACATTGATATGAGTTCGCAAGAAGTTTTGTTAAATACTATTAGTTCACATTTGAGCCCAGAAAATGTTCAATTATTGGAAAAACCTATTAGTTTAGTCGAGTTAAGAAATTCTGTTTTTAGTCTCTCAAAAAATAAGTCTCCAGGTATTGACGGTTTATCGATTGAGTTTTACCAACGATTTTTTGATATCATTTGCCATGATTTATTAGAGGTATACAATTGTGTTATGTCTGTTGGTGAGCTTACAGCAAGTCAGCGTACTGCAGTTGTTATTTTAATACCTAAAGGGGGGGGGGGGATCATTTAGACCCGGCGAACCGGCGCCCTATCAGTTTACTCACGTCAGATTATAAGATTATTTCAAAAATTATACAATTACGTGTTTCTTCAGTTCTTTCAAGCATTATTAGTGATTTTCAAACGTGTTCTGTTCCGGGTAGGTCAATTCATTTCAATTTAAGTTTAATTAGAGATATTATCGATTATTCTGAATTAAATGATTCAAGCTGTGCTATAATCTCTATGGACCAGGCAAAAGCATTTGATAGAGTTGATTGGGATTTTCTTTTTAGGGTTTTGGAAAAATTTAAGTTTGGGGTTAATTTTTTCAAATGGGTCAAAATCTTTTATAATAACATTGTTAGCTTCTTGTCCATTAATAAACGTTTAAGTAGTCCTGTAAAAATTGAAAGGGGGTAAGACAGGGGTGTCCATTGTCACCAATTCTCTATGTTTTATTTATTGAACCATTATTACAGTTTATTTATAGTAATAACAATATAAGGGGTTTTTATGTTCCGGGAGGGGGTGGGAGTAGAGTTAAGATTTTGCAGTACGCTGACGATGCTACATGCATCGCAACCTGTCCATCAGATGTTTTCCAGTATTTCAAATCATTTAATTTGTTTGAAAAAGCAACAGGAGCATTTCTTAATTTGAATAAAACAAAGGGTTTGAAATTAGGGGATTTTGTGGGGAGAAAATTGGGGGGTAACATTGGGTGGGTAGAAGACGGGATTATAATTAATGGCATTGCTTTTGGTTCTAACAAATTTATTTTGGATTTTTGGGATTCAATTGTTTTAAAGGCAGGGAAGAAACTAGCAAAATGGGAGGGTAGGGGCTTATCACTCATGGGGAAGGTGGGAATCATTAATCTATGTATCTATCCATTATTCTATTATGCATCAAAAATTTATTTGCCTACAGATAGTGTGTTTAAAATGATTTCATGATTAGTATTTCAATTTCTTTGGGATAAAAAGACAGAGTAAACTAAAAGAGAATTATTCTGTTTAGAGCCAAAGAAGGGGGGTTTAGGATTAGACAATGTTATTTGTAAAATGGAATCCTTGTTCATTTGGAACATCTTTCCTTTTTTGAATCGTGATGATGTAAACTCTGTAAACTTCTTGATATTTTGATACTGTATGGGTTGTAAATTAAGATTGCGATTTCCTCATTTATATAGTAATTCAGTTCCACACTCGCCAGTACTTTCTCTTACGTATAAGCAGATGTACGATATTTTGATGTATCTGAATTCTTGCAAGCCTGATTTTAATAATTTATGCAGACGTGATGTCGCCAGTCTGCGGGTTCCGGCCGAATACACACCACGTGTTGTCTCGGCCGGGGCCCGCGACTGGGACATAGTCTTTTCTATGGTTTTTCATCCTTTGTTATGTAATGCTTTAAAATCCTTTAGTTGGAAGTTCATTCACGATGCTTTTGTGTCTAATTCAAGACGATTACGTTGGGGTTTGGGGGACGGCAGGTGTAAATTTTGTTTGAAGTTAGAAACTCTTAGTCATATCATTTGGGATTGTAATTGTGTATATAATTTATTATGTTGGGTCTACAAGATTACTGTTAAGTTTTTAGGGCATCAAGTTTTGTTTAATGAAAATTTATTTATTTATGGTTTAATAAGCATTAAGTTAGATGCGTCAGTTTGGTCAAGGGTGTGGTATTTGTTTGTTTCAATCAAGAAATTTATTTGGTATCGCAGATGTTCCTTTCTTTTTGATAATGAGTTTATTTCGGATGATAATTTGATTTTACGTATTAAGGATGAGTTAAGAATTAGACTATTAGTCGATCTGAAGAGGTGGCCAAGAGAGCGCTTTAAAAAGATTTGGGTTAATGGGGTTTCCTTTTGTTCAATTACGGGAGATTCAGTTGTTATTAATTTGCCTTGATTTGTCGTTAATTCTTTGCAACATGGTTCAACAACTTTGAAAGAGAAATGCGAGAACGTGGCCGGGTCATGAAAGTCATGTGAGTCCGAATGCTGTGCGGTGATTGGAGTGTGTATGCCGATGTACTCGTGCATGCGTTCGGCTCGGTTGAGTCGAACGCATCCACGAGTGGCCTTGAGTGTGGCGTGTATTGTGTAAGAGCGAGCGATGTGGAAGAGTAGAGTATGGGAGACGTGCCCGGGGTCTGGGAGTCGATGAATATGAGTGGGTACGGAGAGGGGCGTGGCGCGACGGGGAGATCACACGTGTCGGAGTCATCAGCTGGGGCTTGCGTTTGTTTATAAACACACGCCCCAGCGGGCTCCGTCTTTCTTTGTTGTGTTCTCTTCGCCGTGTTGCAAAAAAGAAACAAAAAATTGATAAGACATTTATATAATGTTCGCTCCAATGAAAATCCATAACTCAAATTTGTCAAAAATAATACTAGAATTGAGCTCTCTGGTGTAAAACTAGTGAGATACAGTTAACTCTACCTACATCGAGCTTGCCTATGTTGAATGATTGCACATTCATTGACCAAATCAAACCAGTTAATGACAATAGCACTGAAATATCTGGATTCCAGTTTGTATACATTTCTTGCTGCTATGTCAGCAAGGAATAATTTTCCTGGTATCACATCGCAGTTTGCTATGCATTTTTGCACGATTGCTATATAAAAGCTGTTTTGTGTAGCATCTTCTTCACATAGAGCTGTACAGTAAAGTGTTGAAAAGGATTCCGAAATGTCTAAAACTGCTAATCAAATGTGAATAGTAAAAGAATTCCCATGTCAGGCAAGCCTCAGGCAAGCCTCAGGCAAGCTATTTGGTTGTCAATAACACCCTTCCTGTATAGAGCATGCACAAAATTTGCATCCATGAGTAAAACCGCCTATAAACATTCAATATTGCTTGGCATTCGTAACAATAAAACCATGTACATGTATTCTCTTGCATAGACCTTTGAATAACAAATTTCTCGGAGATTACAAGACGATAGCGACCGGGACGAGACAATACAGTATGAAAATAAAGAGCATCATTCCGTCAACCCTCCCCTTTGGAGGCTAGGAGTTGCTGGGTTAGATGTGAGAGCCAGAGTAAAGAGAGGACGGACACGTAGCGAGTGGGTGAGAAATGGACAGTCACGTTGTGCGCTGTTGAATATTGTCTGATTATTTCATAAATATCTCGATTTATGTATGACATATGAAATACTATGTAGGTTCATTGAACTTTTGTAGGTCTGACCTTGCGGGGATATGACATCCATTTTTGACTGAGTTTGCTACTTTTAACAGCATCCAAGAAAATAAGGTGTCAAAGTGTCTCATATTGTCAGTTCTCAACAGTGATTGCTGAACATAATTTTTTCCATTATGATCTTTTTTTTCCACTGATCGGTATCGCTTCTCGGCCTTTTGGCTATACGATCATTAACAAAATTGTCTTTTTCCCAATTTAGGAGTTATCAAAAAAAAAAAAAATGGTTTACCGCGTAGCGAGCATCCAGATCACTATCATGGAAAATGATGTGGAGGTTTTTGACATCCTAAAGAAGGCGGAGGTACCGGTAGAAGACGTGGAGGCGATTCAACGGCTACCAGGAGGACGGGTCGACGTGACGTTTCGGTCAAAGGAGCTGAAGGAGAAGCACATGCCACGTTTGACAGAAGACAAGCGAGCAGTGTCCTTCGCGTACGTGGCAAGGACAAAACTCAGTACCGTAATTCATGTCCCGCACAAAGTGGACGACAACCACGTCATAGGAATTCTGACCAGCTACGGAAAAGTAACAGCAAATAGGAGACTATGTTATAGAGAATACCCGGAGATATACAACTGCAACCGCCAGTACAAAATGGAACTGAATGGGAACATACCGTCGATGCTCCGCATCGCAGGGCTCGAATGTTGGATAAGATATGAGGGATAAACCCGGACATGCCATAGATGCGAGGGCAAGGGACACGAAGCAAGGGCTGCAATTTTAGACGTTGCTACAGCCAAGAGCTGGGCCACCTGGCAAAAAACTGTAAAAGTGAGGTTAAATGCACCCTATGTGGAGGAGAACACCACGTGCAAACATGCAAGAAAAGTTTCGCTAACCGAGTGAAGGCTACCAAGGAATGGAGAAATATCGAGGACGAGGAAAGGGAGGAACTGACCACGCCCACCTCCAAATCGGACACGGTGGCGGTGGGGAGGCTCGCGGAGAGGAGACCCGCCGACGCCCCGAAAGCCACGCCCACCTCCGAAGCAGCACCGACAGTAGAGAAGCCAGTGGTGAAGCCTGCAGACACCGAGCACGTTGAATCCCCCGCGAAGCCCGTCGAGACCGAGGATAAGCGTGTCGACCCTCCGGCGAA
>BQKZ01003914.1:0-31315 GCA_036244855.1 Temnopleurus reevesii
TTGTTTAGAACCATGAATTATTACAAACCTATTCAGTGTGACATCATACTTACCCCTGCTTTCACAGTACTGTCCGGTAAAGCCAGGCAAGCACAAGCATCTGTCCTGCTCACATCGTCCACCATTCAAACAGAAGTTAAGAAGGCAGACTTCTTGTACATCTAATGATGGAAAAAGTCATTAAAATTGTTGTTGGCTTAAATTTTGATATTTCCAAAATTCCTGAGCATTATAAACTTTGAACAGTGCAAGTCAGGAAACTTCGCTAGGACAATGTTTTTGAGTGAGGAATACATCTATGGATCGCTTATCTAACTTTAGGAGTCAAAAGTAGGGTAAACATGCCTGAAAATATTTAAAAGATTTTCAGATTTATTGATAATGAACAAGGGTATATCTGGGATTATTGAAAAGTGGGCATGGACCTTGAGGGCGAAGGCTAAACTGTCGAGAACTGAAAGTGCTAAGCCTCGATTGTTTTAATCTAGATACCTTTTAAACGTGATTTCCCACCTCCTGGAAGTAAATCTGTGCTCTCCTAGTTTTTTATCTTTCTTTTAGCATAAAATAAGGTCTTGTTGAACATATGTACACACTGGCCATTGACACAAGTATATCAAAGTTTGTTGCTGTGACTGCCTTGTCCGGGAGCGCATTTCAGTCTTTTACTATTCAAATGTAACTACAAATTATTAAAAATAATTACAAAAAAATGTAATCAGATCAAAATGTTGGCTGTATATGTCGATGATGTTCAAATGAATAAATTCCAAATTCCAATTCAGGAAAGGAATGATCCTGCCCTGTACTGCGTTCTGCAGGTTATGAGTTGAAATTGCTTGATATGGGAGCAATGTTGACGGGGTCAATGGAAGTAACTTCAACTTGATTATAGGGAAGTGGCCTGTTCAAAAGAAAGTTACAATAATAATAATAATAATATACAAAATTTATATAGCGCTTAATTCCAGAAAAGGTTCAAAGCGCTTTACAGTATAAACATAACAAATACGTATAGGTTAAATTGATATAATAAGTACAAATAATGAATATATATGAATGAGAATTATCAAAACAAATAGAAACATATCAAAACAAAACAAATCAAAACAAGCAGAATGAAATACAAAAAATGGAGGAAGATGTGGCAAGTATCATTTTATTGACTGTTACAGAGAAAATTACAATCCCTTGCCCAAAGGGTCTTTCTACTTACCTGTAATATGGCAGAACTCTCCTTGGTAGCCATACGGGCAGAGACAGGAACCTTCAATACAGCTTCCTCCATTCATGCATTCAGGGAAACAGGTCTGAACTACATTGGTTAATCAAAAAGTAAATAAGAATAATTTCATTTATCATTTGAATGTGATTTGATTCCATTACAAAACTAAAAAAATTGCTTAGAATCTTGTGTTAAGTTAAGTTGAAACAGTATTAGGAATATTGTACTTTCTGAATATTACATAAAGCCACTATTCTATTTAAGACCAGTCTGTCTAAGACTACTCCGGTACATATCAGACATGCTAATTTGTGCTATACGTCAATGTGAGAATAGAATCCAATAGAAGACAAGATAATGATAACAATTAGCATTACCTCATGACTATTTGGTTCAGCTGTTTCATGATTCTCATCTCTTTCTACATTTATATTCCAAAAGGATGGCATACTTGCAGTATCCTAACTGATTCATATACTCAAGATTCAAGATTTTATTTATTTAATATTTCAACCAAACAATAGTATTCATCGATACATCAAATAACAGAATAATTGTAAACTTAGAAGATCAGATATGTCATTGAAAGAGAATAAGTAAACAAAAAAAAATGAAATTGGAACCAGCAGGAAGCAGCGCTTGTGAGATGCTGGTACCTAGAAATAAATATTTAACTTTACATATATGTATAAAGTATAAGCATAACATTTAGGCATACATGTACCTGCATTCGTCTCTGAATATTTCTGAAGAATCCAACTCATATACTAAAATAAAATAACACTTACGGATTAATGTGACATTGAGAGAAGCAGAGAGAGGTCTAGCTCGGCAGGTGTAGACTCCTTGATCTCTCTCGGTAGCATCGAGGATGATCAGTTTTGTTGCTGATAGAGAAAGATTCTCAGAGTAGACACGACTTGAACCTATGATTTAAGAAGGAAAAAGCTGATATCATTACCATTATTAATATCATCCCTTCATCAGATCATCAGAGTCACTGTCATTACCATCATTATCATCATCACCAACATCACCACTTGTAACAAGGAATTCAGAGAAAAAAGATCTGCACATTACCATTATCAATATCATCCCTTCATCATAATCTTCATCATCGCTGTAATTACCATTATTATCATCATCACCAACATCACCATAGCCGTAATCATCATCACCTTTACTATTATCATCACCATCATTATCATCATGATCATAACAAAGTTTCATCACCAATGTCACAACCAGAATCATTTTGATCAACAAGACAACATCATCAACATAATTATCAACTTCATCTCCATGATCCTAGTCATCACCATCATCATCATCATCTTTATCATCATCATCATCACCACCCTTATTGACATCATCATCACCATCATTATCATAAACACCTCAATCATCATTCCCTTCATAACAATTACCATCATCACGAATATTATCATCAGCATCACCATCCTTATTATCACCACCTGCATCATTACCATTGTCTTGATCATTAACATTATCAGCATCATCATCATCAACACCACGATCATTATCGTGACCATCATCATCAATAATCACCAATCATCACCATCCTACATTATCTTCCTCCTCCTCCTCCTCATCACATCATCATCATCACCAATGGCATCCCCATCATCACAATCATCACCACACTATCATCCTCCTCCTTGTCATCATCGTCATCATCATCATCATCATCATTATCATCACCACCACCACCATCTTCATCATTCTCCTCTTCATCATCTTCATAATCATAATGCTAACCTGTTCTAGCCCTGGATGCAATGGGAGTTCCATCAGGGTAATACCAGATTGGGAACGTTGAAGTGTCTGGCCGAGACATCTCGCAGACGAACTCCAGGTCCGATCCTGGGCTTGGTGGTGTGGTGTAGTTGGATGTGATGATTACACTGAAACTTGGGCCACCTTAGTTTAAAAAATAAAAGCAATAATAACAATGTGTCTTAATTACCCAGGGTAGCCACTTCAATTCTCGGAACTGTGCTCCCAGCTGGCACTGCATTAACTAAGAGCTATTACCCCAGTTTATGGGATTCAGGTATGCAAGTGTACAATGTATGCTCATTTTTCACTGCCAGGGGAGTATTCTGACAGGGTGCATAAATTAGTCTCCCTTTTGACAATATTTAGCCTTTTTTTATAATGGCAAACATAAATTATGTGTAATTCTGCAAATATCCTAATTGTTTCTATTCTTCCCTTTAAAGGTTCATTACTAGAAACATCTAGAAGCATTGCATTAGGCGCTATAGAAATATAACTATTATTCTCACTATCATCATTATTATTAATTTCATTAATTGTATTATTGGAATGAAATATTTCAATAATTCTGAAATGATCTAAGATCACACGGTTTTCTTGTACTTGCTTTGCATGCCATATGGTTAATAATGTGCTTACTCTGAACAGTGATGTTTAACTCTTGGAAACTTGTCCCCACAAGACAGAGATAGACTCCCGAATCCTCAGGTCGAATGTCTGTGATGACCAGACGAACTGTGTTGTCACTAGTTGCTTCGGTGTAAGTTCTCACAAGTGAATCTAAAAATAAAACACATAAAAGAATGTGAATGGTAAAGATGTCATATAGCAAACTTTTCTCATTCAAGTGTGGATGAGACAGGCTTTTACAGAAGCCAAGATTATGGTGCTGTCACAAATGAGGTTCGCTTTTCATCTCTGATATATAGAATCTTATTTAGCATTTTCATGAGAAAAATTAGCATTAGCAGAGCAATGAGAAAGTATGACCTTTCATTGATAAATTCAAATAAAAGGGATAAAAGCTACAAAAATAATATAAATTAGCCTTCAAATTAGAAGATTCTTCCTAATTTCCCAGTAGCAGCAATGATAGGTCGCATCCAAAAGATTAATCAAATGTAGAAAGCATGCTACCTAAACCAGACATGTCTATGACTAGTATATATAATTTCTTTCCTAAGCTAACTCTTTCTTGGTAGATGTCTCTTAATTTTTACTGTTTACTCAATGTTCTTGGCCCCATCATATAGCCTTCCAATCAGACCACAGCGTGATGAGGCCGACTTGCACGAGAAATAGGATGCTCTCCGATGGAAAACAAACCAATCCTATTGCTTAAAACCCATCATAATTCTGTGCTTAAGGAATTATATAATATATTTCTACTCCTTACTTGGTGTTCTGGGCTGGATCACATAGCTTTCCGGGTGAAGCCACATGGGTGTTATGAGGCCATCTTGCACCTGGCATAGGAAACTGACGTCATCACCGATCGGAATCTCACCACTTGGTCGTGGTCGGATGGTGATGTTGTACTCCACTACAACTGCAAAATAAAACGAATGTTATACAAAGAAATGTTTATTCATGACTTGTATGACAATATGGGGTTACACACTCAAGCTTCTAAATATGAACATTTTGACAAATCTGTAAGAAAATGAATATTTCACACAAGCATCTTGATGTGGTTCTGAATCTCGCCTTTCTACAATAAGGTCACAGTTTTCAGTCCTACCAAGCAAGAAACATCATGCTGCAATCAAATCAAGTGAGATAAATGGGTACCAGGCAAGAATATACATAAGCACCTGATAGCTGCTAAAACCAGGTTAACAATAATGTGTTAATTGTAATACCCTTAGAGACTTCAGGCATATGTATTTAGTGTAATGTACCAACTGCAAATCATTATTAATCTTAATTCTGTATCACTTTATTCATTTGTACACCAAAAGAACTTCTAAATTCCTCACAGAGTAACATTCAAAGAGAGTCAAACTTACCAGGCTCTTCGCATCTAGGTCCCCTAATACCAAGAAGACACTGACATTCCCCATTCACACAAGACCCTCCATCAAGACAGGGTTCCAGGAAACAATCTCCATTTTACAATTACCTTCCTATGACATTCTGCAATGCTACAAGTTTTTGCAAACTTCTACAAGAAACAAGATTCCTCACATCGAGGACCTCTGATTAATGGAGGAACTGACATTTTTGATTAAGTGGTCAAGAAAACATCTCTAAAAACTAGCTTCCATTAGAATTCTGCTCCATTACATTTTTCTTACAGTTTCTATACAAAAATCACAATCCCCTCAACTCTCCTCTAACAAATCTACTTACAGTTCTTAAGAAAACATCATAGTCCCCTCAACCCTCCCCTCTCAGAAAATTTCTTTAGGAAGTCTACATCACATTGTAAAGCACCAAACTTACCAGGCTCTTCACATCGGGGTCCCCTAAAGCCAAGAAGACACTGACATTCTCCAGTCACACAAGAACCTCCATTCAGACAGGGCTCAAGAAAATATCTACATTGTAAACTCTAAAATAAACTTCCAATAGAATTCAGCTCCATTACATTTTTCTTAAAGTTTCTAAACAAAAATCACAATCCCCTCAACTCTCCTCTGACAATACTTCTTACAGTGTGGAAAAGATCTCTGAGCATGTATGATCCAAATGAAAAATTCTTATGTCCTTGCTCAATCCAAGCCCTACAGCGCCAAGTAAACTTTAGATACCAACTTCCTGACGCAGAGGGGCAAATAAGTTTAGTATAACTTTATGCCTACATCCAAGGTAAATCCAAGGTAAGTTCAAAAAAAAATATCATGGCCCCTGAATTCTCCACTCTCTTAACACTTCTTTAGGAAGTCTACATCACTAGGTAAAGCACCAAACTTACCGGGTTCTTCACATCGAGGTCCCCTGAAGCCAAGAAGACACTGACATTCTCCATTCTCACAAGAACCTCCATTGAGACAAGGTTCCAGGAAACAGTCAGGTACTGCATAAGCAAAAGAAAAATAGTCAGTCAAAATAAAGATTTAAACATCATCAGAATATGATGATAATCCTAACAGTGGAGATCTATACGTATGTTAGTGTTGTGATGATGATAACGACAGTGACAACAATCACGAATATTCTGATAATGGAGATAGTGATGGTAGAGTTGTGATAATGGTAATGATGATGGTTATATCATCATATCGCAGATTTACGAACACTTTCATAGGGATAACGGTCATTCCCAAACCTATCTATTCAGGTAATAGACTGAAACCAACAAAACAATCAAGACAAGTTTAGCAATACATATCTATATAAATTTAGAGATTGAATGTGAAATTAATGAACACTACAAACAGGTTGTTCTGAAGACCAAGACCATTCGGACTACTAACAGTATTATATTTTCTCACCTGTAATGTAGAGTGTATAAGGAGCCGATTGTAGTCCAACATTACAGAAGTAACTCCCCTCATCGGTAGCCTGGACATTATTGATGACAAGACGCATCGTGTCTGAGGATACCTGGTCCACATAGACCCGATCAGAAACACCTGTTAACAATTTTGCAAAATACAAAGAAGTGAACAGCAAAGAGGGAAACATACAGAATATGATTGAAACATTCGGAATGGTAGAATTGTAAAACGATCTTTTAAAAACAATTTTGAAACTACAAACAAATGAACACCAAAGAGAGAAACATACTGAATATAACTGAAGCATAGACAATAATATGGAATGGAGGAATTATTAAATTGACCTAATTCAACTTTCAGACATTCCATCCACGTGAAATCTTGTTGCTTTTGGGGAATTCTGGTCAAGATGGCAACCTTCAGCAATGTGCACGAAAATACAAAGTTTTGTCTCAAGAGATACATTGTAAAGCATGAATAACAATATGAAAACATAATGGCCGTATTCCAACAGTATGCTTTAACATAACCTGGAAGTAAGCTTTAATTATTCAGACCCGCGCTATTCAATTAATGGTCTAAATGATAATGACTTAAAGCTGGGCTAATTCAACCTCGTTATGGGAATACGGGCCATTTAGTTGATCTTTCTGATGATTCTCATTTTGATTTCTATCCCGTAAGTTGGCATCTCTGTCAATGTTTACATTTAATAAAAATTTAGAAGGCGGGACTCTCACTGACCTGGTTGCTGGGGTAGGACCTGCTGTCCGTTTGGTCCAGTCCAGATAGGGCCATTGAAGATGTTTGAACCCGTAACCTGGCACATCACTGTGATGTTCACACCCTCGTACAGGATGCCTTCATAATCGGGAGTGATGATGATCTCAAATACAGGCTCTGTGGTAACTGTAGGTAATAATAATAATAATATATAGCATTTAAACACGCCATCTCTCCAGTCACCTATTCAGAGGCGCGAGCCAAATTATCTAATATTATTACGCGGCCATAGCATAGCTGCCAAGTAGGCGCTTCTGCATTTAGAAGAATAAATTCCTGCCAGTACCCATTCACCTCACCTGGGTTGAGTGCAGCACACTATGGGTACATTTCTTGGTGAAGGAAATTAACGCCCTGGGAGAGATTCGAACCACCGACCCTCTAGTTAAGAGGCGAGAGTCCGAATATATTCTGAACAATTAAAGATGTTTGAAACTGTCACCTCACACATTAATGGAATGTTAACACTCTCGTAAAGGATACCTTCATAATTGGGGCTGATGATGATCTCAAACACAGGCTCGGTGGTAACTGTAGGTAAACATTGATAGTGATATTAAGAGAGACTTTGAAACAAAACATTTTCGACCATTGAATATGTTTGAACCCGTAACCTGGCACATCACTGTTATGTTCACACCCTCGTACAGGATGTCTTCATAATCAGGTGTGATGACGATCTCAAACACAGGCTCTGTGGTAACTGTAGGTAAATATTGATAGCGATAATAAGACAGGCGTTGAAGCAAAACATTATGGACAATTAAAGATGTTTGAAACTGTTACCTCACACATTAATGGAATATTAACACTCTCTCGTAAAGGATGCCTTCATAATTGGGGCTGATGATGATCTCAAATACAGGCTCGGTGGTAACTGTAGGTAAACATTGATAGTGATATAATGTTGAAGCAAAATATTCTGAACAATTAAAGATGTTTGAAACTGACATCTCACACATTAATGGAATATTGNAATAACAATATGAAAACATAATGGCCGTATTCCAACAGTATGCTTTAACATAACCTGGAAGTAAGCTTTAATTATTCAGACCCGCGCTATTCAATCAATGGTCTAAATGATAATGACTTAAAACTGGGCTAATTCAACCTCGTTATGGGAATACGGGCCATTTAGTTCATCTTTCTGATGACTCTCATTTTAATTTCTATCCCGTAAGTTGGCATCGCTGTCACTGTTTACATTTAATCAAAACTTAGAAGGCGGGACTCTCATTACCTGGTTGCTGGGGTAGGACCTGCTGTCCGTTTGGTCCAGTCCAGATAGGGCCGTTGAAGACGTTTGAACCCGTAACCTGACACATCACTGTGATGTTAACACCCTCGTACAGGATACCTTCATAGTCAGGAGTGATGATGATCTCAAAAACAGACTCTGTGGTAACTGAAGGTAATGTTGATAATGATAATAAGACAGGCGTTGAAGCAAACCATTCTACACAATTGAAGATGTTTGAACCCGTAATCTGACACATCACTGTGATGTTAACACCCTCACATAAAATGCCTTCATAATCAGGTGTGATGATGATCTCAAATACAGTCTCTGTGGTACCTGTAGATAAACAGTGATAGTTATATTAAGAGAGACTTTGAAACAAAACATTCTGGACCACTGAAGATGTTTGAACCCGTAACCAAACACATAACTGTGATGTTAACACCCTCGTACAGGATGCCTTCATAATCAGGTGTGATGATGATCTCAAATACAGTCTCTGTGGTAACTGTAGATAAACAGTGATAGTTATATTAAGAGAGACTTTGAAGCAAAATATTCTAGACCATTGAAGATGTTTGAACCCGTAACCTGACACATGAATGTGATATTGACATCCTCGTAGAGGATGCATTCATAATCAGGTGTGATGATGATCTCAAACAAAGGCTCTGTGGTAACTGTAGATAAACATTATGGGGTGTTGCTCAAAATCAACTGCATATCTTCTGCAACTTTGCACATTGTAACGCGCATTTTCATTCGCACACGGTATGCGCCTTTCAGACGCGCATGAAACAATGATTTTGATTGGCACGTTCCGATCAACTGCAACTTGTGATCAATTGCCACTTTTGAGCAACATCCCCTTAGAGAGGTATTATGAGACGTTGAAGAAAAACCTTCTGGACCATTGCATTGTATGGTATTGTATTGTGCGGTATTGCACTTTATTTCCAATCAACATCAAGAAAAAAGACATTAAAAATATTAGAAAAATCAATGAATAATAACAAATATAATTACATGTGTGAGAATATTGCACAAGAATGACTGGCTGGATGGCCTTGAAGAGTCATAAAATGTATGACTCTGTTCTTACTAGGGGTAAAGAATGTGTTAGTGGTCATATTTCGTGCTTATATTTCTATTCATCCCATAGTTTTAAGGCCTTACAACATGTATAAGCAAACAAGGATACAGAATCTATTCAATTAACCAGAAATAGTTAATAGCCGAGGCAAAACAGCTTGTTATATGTTTGTCCCCTTAATGCCTCTATGAAACATTTAGATGCCAAGAAAAAAATCCCCAGGTGTGCCCAGGTGGCAACCATTGGATTTGGGTAAAGCACCCCTGAACTATCATATTCAACAAAAACCTGTGTTATTAGGGTTTGTCAAGCTCCTGCTCAGATTCTCCTGGATTATACTATAAAACTTACTTTCTGTTTCACACAGTTCCCCTGTATAGCCTTGTGGACACCAGCACGTGCCATCGAAACATTGACCACCATTCCGACATTCACCAGGACAGCCAGCTGTGAGTAAAGAAGAATCATAAAAACACATAATTAAAATGGTATCTGAGGTCAAAAATATATATTTGTACATAAAATTAACACAAAATAACTTTATCCGACATGATATGGATTACTAGTTAAGATAGAAACAAATAAACGTCCCATTCACGATCAACGTGTGTAGCCTAATCCCCGAGGCTCTGTGTGTGCCTTCTTGAATGCGTGCGCATTACTTATCATGAGAAACAGGTTTTTTTTAAAATTAGCATTTTAAGCCGTAAGACACATAATGTAAGGTAGCATAAGCTGAGCAAATACATAAAAAACATCACATGAAATAAAAATGAAAATTATCAAAAAATTTAGAAGCAAAATTACAGAAGGGTAAAATGCACCTGACAAGGAATTCTAATACATATTTTTGAGGCAAAAAAATGAGGAATGATTACAAAACATGCTTAAAATCTCTTTAAAGAGATCTGCTTAAATCTTTGAATAAGAACTGGATAATTATAGACAGACAATCAAATTCTTCAAGATCTTAATCAATAAACTTTAAATGAGCAGAAATGAAAGAGAAAATATAATCACTTACAAATTGGAGGTGGAGGCCTCAGCTCCGGTCTGGTACAGTTTGTTTCCGGTAGACTAGCACAGAGCTCCAGCATATTCCGAGTTACTGCCACACCATACACAGTCAGCATTCTGCTGGCGAAGGGGTTACAGTTGTTCTGGGCAATCCCACAGACGTCCTTGCACATAACGGTGTTGGCATCACAAGGTGGATAGAATAAGTAGCAGAGGGCAAAGGTTGCGTTGCCAGTGCATTCTGAATAAAGTAAGAGGAAACAAATGTTTTTAATGTTATTTCATGTCAAGCAATTGTAAGATATAAACAGAAGAGCATATTATTGAAGCAAATTCATAGCTATCAACATGAAACAGTAGATTAGTAATAATCTCTCTTTAAATGAGTAATCTTAACATATTATACAATGATTGAAATGGATGGTGCTTATAAGTAATCATTTCTGGGTTTACATAAAATTTGACAAATCTACGGCAAAAATGAATACTGATTACTGAAAATTATTAACAGTTGGCAGCTATGTATTAGGTAATGCTTGGCAGCACCCGCTTTGAGTATGTTAACTAACACTGGTCTAGACAAGTGGAATACACTATCATGAATAGGCTAGGATAGGCTACATATAGATCTAGAAAAAATGAGCAACCTTCTCAGCATATGACATGTATATACAGATGGCACAGAACCCAATCGGTTGTTAAAATGTTCGATATAAGAGAGCTTACAAATAAATATAACCCAATAAATAAAACATCTATTTGAATTGAAAAACAGTGACATATATTTTATATAACTTATGAAAGGAAACATTTAAAATATCAATACCTCAAGTTACATATTAAATTGTCGATCAAAAAAATGGAAAATCGAAGATTGAAAAATAATTAAATCATTACACAAAGCTGATGAACAAGACTTCATCTTTACCAGTGAAATATGGAGTCAACGATGACGTGATGAGATGTGCTATTTCCGCATCCCTCGCAAATTTGTTTGGGAATGAGGCATATCGATAAGGCAGTACATTGCAGATATCTGATTGGATAAGTGTACAGGTGCTCCCATCAGGCGTTGTTGGTGGAGATTGGGTCACAGGAGGGGCGGTGGTGATGAGCAGGAGAGGTTCAGTAACACCTGTCAGGGGTGCGATCGTTGACACTATGGAAGAGCAATAATGAAAAAAGAGTAAATTATGAAAATTAGAAGTAATTTTATTATTTACAGTATAAAAATCTATGTATCTACCTACTATGCTAGTCTCCTGAAATCAAAGCTCAGTTCAGAAAACTGGCGAAAGAACTGGCATAATAGGTAGATACATTGATTCAGTTCTGTAAATGAAATATTTTTCACCTTTTGTAGACATTTAGAACAATGAATTTATAATAAGTAATCAAAAGGAAACCAGCCTTTGAGATTATCGTGCTCTCAATGAATGAAGAAAAATCGGATGAACAAATTGTAAAAATTTGAGCAAAATCAGACAACCCGTTCAAAAGTTGTGACTTTTCAAAGTCACTTAGATATGACGATCCCTATCGCTGATGGAGATCCGTGCGATTGGCAAATTCTACGGAATCTTTGACGTCATGTCGGACAACCCCTCATTCACTTTGTACATAAAAATTTTTTAATGGATTAATGTAAAATTTAGAGTAAGGTTGCAACATCATTCTTCTCAAAATACATGCAGAATCAACACAGAAATGCTATACCCCAACCGAAAATTGGCATTTTGTTGGCTTTTCCGAAAAAATTGAGAAAATGTGAAAATATGTGTACAGAGTGAATGNAACTGGCGAAAGAACTGGCATAATAGGTAGATACATTGATTCAGTTCTGTAAATAAAATATTTTTCACCTTTTGTAGACATTTATAACAATAGATAAATCATAAGTAATTAAGGCTGATGGGAAAATTAAAGGTGAAATTGAAGATTCAGTATCTATTTCATCATCCAGAGAATTGAATCATAGTCTTATGATTTCGTTAGATAAGAGCAAATTCTTTATAGTATGCTAAATCTACACAGTTGCAAATATTTAATCTTGATATTTTCATTTGTGGCTCCAAATGGGATATTCAGGGAAATGATTCACCGCTGTACATATATATAGACTCCATTTTCTGTGTCCCTCAAGGAATGGTCTTGGAAACTGTCCTATTCAGAGTAACAACACAAAATATCATCCATATAAACCTCACTTCTAGGTGTTCCCCAAGGATCAGTCTTGGGACCTTCGCTATTCAACATGAACATAACTGATTTCACATAGATATAGCAAGCAATATAACATATTAAAAGAATATACTACCATTATATTTTAAGCATATTTTATCTCTCTGTTACACTACTCATGGGGAAAACACATGTTTTATATAATGTGAATTCACAAATCATAATAAGGTAATTAAAAGAAAACTCACCTCCATTTGTGATTTCGAGACTGACGTTGACGTGGTTGAAGATTCCACCAAACTCGCAGGTGTAGATGCCTTGGTAGTTCCGGTCCATATCAATGATCGTCATTCTCGCCCCTTGACCAACCAACTCCTCTACATACACAGAGTACCCTGTACCAAGATCACCACGCACTTCAAGAAGAAAAAAATATTTTAAATATGTATTTTAAAAGTGAATGCTTCAACCTGCAACCAATAGTCCATCTTGATGTTCTATCTTCTTTGAATACATCTAAACTCTCTCATTATTTGCCAACCATAATGTATTTGGGGGAATGAATAAGTGTGGGATGAGAAGATTCTTTCATGTGTTGGGGGAAAAAAATTACGCGTCTCGTTATATGAGCAATCATTTTTCCATTTTTCAATTTCCATCTGATTGCAATCAATTGCAACTTTGTAGCACTATCCCCTAGATCAATTTAATTGATAACTGGTGTTATTCTAATTGGCACAGTATTGAATGCACGTCTTGATTTGTACACACAGAAGAGAGCAGAAAAGTAAAGATGAAGATTGACATAGATAGAGACGTGACGGTGAGAAGAATGGAATAAGAGGAACCGGAACAATGTTATTCTAAAGCACAAAAGAAAATTTGAGTCAGTGACAAATTAGGACCCTAGTTTTTGCAAAGCATTCATATCTTATGTGATGTGTACCTAAAAAGGATATACACAATCTTAATACTTGGTAAACATCACATTGCCAATTGAGGAAATAATAACAAAATAAATTAAAATGGCACATGTGCAAATGGTATAGCTGTATGACACAAACACCCATTTAAGGGGTGTTCCCAAAGGAACAATCTTGGGTCCATTGCTATTCATAGTGAAAAATAACTTACCAGCTGATATAACGGGAATGATAGAACCATCTGGGGCATACCAGATAGGGGATGCAGATGGGTTGGCATCGTATATACAGGTGAAAGACACTGTGTTGTCCCTCTCTATAACAGTCTGTCCAGGGATGATGATCACTATATGTGAGAAATAAAGATTATAATTTGTTTACATGGTGCTGGAAAGTTGCACAAATGCAAAGGAAACCCCCGAGATTGATGTCAAACCAAATTTTACCACTTTGGAAGTTCACACCATAGACCATTAGAAAGGAGGTTTCCAGGTAAGAAGAGAATTTCATTATTTTGATTGGCCATTCAACCCACTATTTTTTCCATTCTCTTGGATAAGTACATGACCCTTACAATCTCAAGATGACAATTCTACCAAAAAAATATGAGCTGTCATAAACATGCATTAGGGACAATAGTTCTACCCGTTCGGTGAGTAATAGGACTTCAATACAAATCTCCAGTTGCTACTGGGTCAAATCTAAATCAGGTAGTGACAACTGCGCTATTGAATATTTTAAACTGAACTATGACGCAATATGAATGCTGAAAATCAGCAGCAACAGGAACAACTATGATCTTTGAATATCTTTTAAGACAACATGGTTGGAGCCTGAACCAAGAACTTCCCAAATATGAGACAAATTTTCTTCTACATAATATTACAACAAAAAGAACACAACTTTTGTTATAATATTATTGACATTTATATTGTGTCGTTCTTTCAACAAGCAAAGACATCATGGTTGGCTGAGATATTCATACTTACATGAAATGTCACATGAAGGTCCGCCAAATCCTTGAGCACATTCACAGATTCTATTCACGCAAGTACCTCCATTGGCACATGGTGTGATGCAGGCTGAAAACAAAAGAAAAAGAAATAAAAAAGATCAAAGTAAAGAAAGATTGCACAAATAAGGGGCCTGTAACATGAATATTAATCATAGGTCTGTGTCAAAATGTGTAATAAAGAGATACTGATGCAGGCTGAAAAGACGCTTATTTTTATTTTTGAATAAAATTGACACAAATTGAATTGAATTGACTTACTTTCATATTCACAGCGGATGCCTCCAAAACCTTGCTGGCAATTACAACGTCCTTGGTAACAGACACCCTCATTCAAACATGATGGGAAACAAACTGTAAAATAAAAATAGATATTGGACCAACTGAATATAGGTAAGCTAAAACGTTTATGTGTTTGTAAAGACTTCACAAATGTAGACATGATATACTAAAATCACTTTGCATATCACATTTGCCTGAAGGATGATAACATCAACAAATTTGATTGTCATGCTTTTTTACCATTACATTTCATTCCTTTTTTCTTTTACTTTGGCACTAGAAAGTCATCATGTGCCACTATTAATATGGGATTCTATAGCAAACATGCTACATTAAACAAGGCCTATTTCTACAACGAATTTGAAAACAAACAATGCCTTAATTGATCCCTCCTTTCTAAATACAGGCAAGACTATTTGTGCTGAAACATTCAAAGATGCCTACCTGCAATCTCACAAGCATATCCAACATACCCATCAGGGCATGAGCATAATCCATTTACGCAAGTTCCGCCATTTAAACATTCTGACAAGCAGCTCATCTCGGGCGCTGAAATTCATAAAAAGGAACATTTATAAAGATCAACTTTGTTCTTTCTGTGAAATCATAATTTTTTACAATTTTGTCAACATGAACAGGCTGTACGGATACATGAACACAGACTATGGTGTCTATTTCCTTCAGCAAAAAATGTATCCACATTGTGCTGCACTCATCCCAGTTGAGATGAATGGGTACCGACAGGAACTTCTTCCTATAAATGCAAGAGTGCCTACTTGGCAGCTGTGCTATGACCTGGTAATAATATTGTAATTGTAATGAGTATATACACATAGAATCTGTGCAATATTCATCTAAAAATTATTATTATTGCTTTTCTAGAAACAACTCTCCTGCCTTTACACTAATAAACCTTGCTCTGGACTACTGAGATTTTACTCTGCTGCATGTATATATATATATTTATGTTACTTTGTTGGATGCATTATATGTTCTTTATATATAATTAAGTGATACAACATCCAAGCCACTGAAAATAGGAAAATTTAATGTCACAAGATTAAAATTATAAGATAATTAATCAAATATTTAGAAAGAGATAAAATGACAAAACTTACTTTCCATCTCACAGTAGTCACCATGGAAACCCTCAGGGCATTCACATTGTCCAAATATACAGGTACCACCGCTAAGACATGGTATGAAGCATTCTGTATGATATCAAAATGTGAGGATAAAAAAAATAGAAAATGAATTCAAGCCATGATAATTTTCATTAAAATCAAGCCTTCTGAAGGATATGACAAATAGAAAAATTAGTATATTAAAAAAGAAATGTCCATTAACTCTTTGTGCGTTCACCCGTAAACCCCCTGTGTGTTGCATTATTTAGGGAGTGTACATGTTTCACTCAGAATATGTGCAAAAGTGCGAAGGAAACAGGCCAACGGATGTTTATTGACGCGAAGAAAACGTGGAATGAGTTAAGCAGCGTTCAAAATAAAGCAACGATCAGCTCCATTATAATTTAAGACCATATCGCCATTAACACATTTTGTATCTCCTGTGATCAGAAAAAATTACCCCATTGGACCAAAGTAACCGCAGCAGAACTTATACTCTATATACATAGTTTTAAACTATCCAAGAATTATTTTTCCTATGTAAAAGAGTTGTCAAGAAAGAGGCATTTCCCATTGTAGCTAAATGGTTCAAAGCTAACTGATGATTTCAATCTGATGTGAAAGGGGGGCCATATACTCATGACAAATTTTTCCTCAAAAGAGCTCTTTACATATCTCTCACTTGTAGTTTTCAGGAAATACAGTTCCCATTGTGTTTGAGCAAATTAAAGCCAAGATATATTTTTCTTGTTTCAAGGGGCTGGGGAACTTGTAATCAAGACTTTACGTCTTGCAAGGGGTACTTCACATCTCGTTCATTTGTATTTGTCAGGACAGAAGCCTTCCCTTTGAAGTTGAGACAGACATTTTTCTAATGTGGATGCATTGCAGTGTAGTGTTTTTTTACTCTCGCCTTTCATCCTGAGAGTCATAGGTTCGAATCCTACCCATAACGTTCATTTCCTTCATCAAGTGATTTATCCACACTGTGCTGCACTCAACCCAGGTGTTTGAATGGGTACCTGGTAGGATATGAAGATTGTTGTCGCCACTGTAACTTAGGCTAACATTTTAGAATCTTCCCAGGGAGCTAAAGGAAACGCACTATGTGCAGTTGATATTGCTATATATCCTTTGACCGGGGCAACAATATTGTTAGAGTGCTTTGGGCCAAATCGGAAAAGCGCCATTATAAGAATTAATATTATTACTGTTATTATAATGCGAAAGGGGGGCTGGTATTACTTACGACCTATTAGTCCTCCAAGGGGTACTTCACAACTCTCTCCTTTGTAGTTGTCAGGACAGATGCATTTCCCATTGAAGCATGTTCCACCGTTCAAACACTCTGGCCAACATTCAAGCGCTGTGAGAAAAAAATGTGAAAATGTTAAATTAATTCATCATGGATTTCAAAATTTATCAAAAATTTATCAAAAATGATCATCAATTTCTATCTAAAAAGTTTTTTTTACACGCACAATTACAGTTTAAATCAAATTGGCAGTCAGTGACTTAATATGTAAATTTCTGCTTTTAAGGACCTATACTAAGAAGCATAGAACTAATTTGTCTCACTATGCAGCACCCTCTCCCCAACACAGCTAGAGAGGGTTATTGAAGCAACAATTCAGAGAAAAAATAACTTACTGAGAAGGATTGATGCAAATTGTCCCCCTACACTGCAATTGTAGTTCCCAGAGAGATGGGGCTGAAAGTTGACCACTGTGAGTCTGGATGCGGTTGGAGAGAGAACCTCAAGCGCTGGTCCTTGCTGAGCCATGGACCCAACATTCACTGAAAGGAGGAGTTGATGATATGGTTATTGTGTAACTACGATAATCATCCTCATTGTGATCATTACAGTAATACCATCATCATTATTATTATTATAATCATCCTTATGATCAACACCATTATCATTAACATCACAATCATCATCACATCACCATCACCCACCATCACCATCACCCACCATCACCATCACAATCCCTCTCATCATTATTATCATCATCATTAACCCCTACATCAGCATTACCCAAATCATCATAATTACATGCAACATTATCACAAGCATTACCATTATCATCATTACAACCATTATTATCAACATAATTATTACCATCAAAATTTTTGCTCTCATGATCATGATGATGATGATCATCATCATCATCATCATTCTATCATTAAAGCCAGCATCATCATCATCACCATCGACAAAACCATCATCACCAACATCATCACAACCACCACCATCATCATCATCCTCAAATCCTTATCATGGCCCCACTTACCAACTTCACGATTGTAAATGGTTCGACCTCCCGGGAGCACCCAAGTCAACTCTGGAAGACCAGCAGACGGGGACCATCCTACCACCTCGCAAACAACCGTCACCATCCCTCCAATGGTAGGTGACTGGTCTGAAGGCACTGTCAGTCGGATATCATCATCACCATCACCATTGCCATGATCAGCATCATACTCACAATCATCATCATTATAACTACCACTATCATCATCATCCTAATCGTCACCATCATCCTCCTCATCATCACCATCATTACAACCATTATTATCATCATCATCATCATCATCCTCATCATCACCAACATTATAACCATCATTATCGTCATTACAATCAATACCATCTTCATCATCATCATCATTAGAATCAACTTTACCATCATCATCATCATCACAATCATCACCACCACCACCATCATCAACACTACCACCGCCACCATGACACAACTATCATCATCCATATCACCAGCATCATCCCAATGATCATCAGCATCCCTGTCAACATCCTCCCATCCTGATCATCGCCCCACTTACCAACTTCACGATTGTAAATGGTCCGTCCTCCCGGGAGCACCCAAGTCAGCTCCGGTAGACCAGCAGACGGGGACCATCCTACCACCTCACAAACAACCGTCACCATCCCTCCAATGGTGGGTGACTGGTCGGAAGGCACTGTGAGTCGGATGTAATACTCCTCACCAACTAAAAAATGAAAAAAATATACAAATTCCACAAAATAATATTCAAAGGTTTCCCAGTTAATTCAAAACTATTTTATTAACAATTAATATAATTCAAGCATTCAATTCCATGTAAAATGCATAGTGGGTAAATGTCTTTTTAGTTAAATGTAATGATAAAGTGATCAAATTGCTTGAGAACATGGTCAAAGTGGCTGGGAATACCTCTAACATTAATAAATGTACAAAATCTATTAGAGTGTTTAATACAAATGCATTATTAACCAGTTATTACCCATTCTCGATGCATACCTGTTTTCAAGGTATTTCTTCTATTGAAAGATGAGGAAAACACAATAACACATGTATATTAATGGGTTGGCTTTAGATGCTTCAATACATTTCAGTACACCAATTCTGAATTACAGTTACAATTACATATAATAAAAGGTTAAAGAAAAGCTTATATCTAAACTAGTAAAACTTTACAATAATTTGTTATTACACATACCTGAGATCTGACACATTTCTCCTACAAAACCATATGGGCAAATGCATTTGTAGTTGATACAGAAACCACCATTGGAACAAGCTGGGCACCGCTCCACTGCAAAAAGGAATATTTGAAAAAGTGAAGAGTACATAGCCACTAGCATAATAATTAGTAATCTTTGACATTTTTTTACAATCATCCCTATATCCTACACAAAATTTGTTACTGATAAGCAAATGGAAGATTACTAATTCAATTAAAGTAAACACCAAATACAACCACTGATGAACGTTAATTATCAAATGTAAATTAAAGTCATATCATTCAAACTGAATTAATATCTTTATTAATTGTATTCATATTCACTTTGTATGTAATAGTTCAATGCATTTTCTTGGCAGTATGGGGGTTAAAAAGAGCAAATGTTGGACTTAACACTGATCATTGCAGGGTGCAGAATAGTATCATATGACGTAACATTCTATCAACAACATATTAAGTGAATAAATCAATCTCATTTGGTAGTTATAACATTAATCAACATAATTTGAATTCATTTTGATATGGAGAGCAGAGCTAAATGTATCTCTTACTTACTCTCAATTTCACAGCGTGGTCCTTCGAATCCCATTTTACACATGCACATGTTGTTGAAGCACGATCCCCCATTCAAACACGGCTCTACACACTGAGGAACTGAATAAAACAGAGCAATACAATGTAAAATCTTAAAAATACTGAATGCATTGTTTCATGTCATAATTCTGTAATATAGTAGATGCACTATATGCATCAATATATATTTCATATTCTTCTGTTGTTGAAGCACGAACCCCCCCAACCCCCCATTTAGACACGGTTCCCCACACTGAGGAACTGAAAAATAATTACAGATAAATGTAATGTAAGATCCTTAAAATATTGAATTACTGTTTCTTTGTTTGTTTGTTTTTTGTTTTTGTTGCAGAATTCACAGCTCTGTCATATAAAAGCTACACTAAATGTAATTTCTGACCTGGGCGGTGTTTCACCAAGTTACGAAAGACTTTAAAAACGACTTTACACATGACTGGTACCAGTTCTTGCGCTGAATGATTGAGAATCCTATGTGTATTCCACCCGTTAACGTACTGTAGTTTTTATGAAAATCATTCATAACTTTAAGAATGATTTGGTGAAACACAATCCACTTCATATAATAAGAGATTATATATTATATATATATATTATATATTTTTTACAAGTGTAATGTAACTCTAACGAGTGGAATTTTTAGCAATTTCATAGGAGCAAAATTGGCAAAATTACAAAGCACCACATGAAATTCTCAGCTCATGCAGTAGCTAAAAAATATCAATTTAGGACAGCACTGATTTAGAATGTTGAGGAAAGTTTTATTCTAAATGGTCTTTCTTTTCAACCATTCCTCAGGAATAATTTTGATACATAAATGGTCATTAGTTATTGTACTGCATCATCATAAGCTGTAGGAATAAACCATGCAAGGTAAAGTAATTATGAAAAGAACTGATGGAGTATGATAGCTTACCATGGAGTACCAGTGTCATGGCAACACGCAACGTCAGTCCAGCAGCGCATACATATCGCCCTCTGTCACTTTCACTGAGATCTTTGACGATGAGATACGACGCGTTCTGTGCAATAGGCTCGTAGTATATGCGACTGCCACCACCTACAGGAATAATAGATTAGATATATTGATGCTTCATAAGGAAGATAATAATATTAAAGCCTATTTTATTTCCTTTGACGATTATTAGTAGAATTGATATATTGACTGGTTTGAATGAATGACGATAATGACCAGACTTATGACAACTAAGCAGAAGTTTGTGCACAACTATTTGATTTCAAATATTTCAACATTCATACTTACATAGTATTTTATCATTTCGATTCACAGTTTGCCCAATATATCACTACTTTTATCCACATAAATATCATTAATATTCACATCTTTATATATCAGCTCATATCCTAAAATATCACTGTTTCCTACAATACCATTAGTATTTTCATAAAAATACAAAATATCATGACCCATAAAAGCTTCAACCTTCATGCATGTAAATCAGTTGATCCTCCGAACCTTAAATCTCTGAATTTCGGTTGCATGTGTGTGTCTTGTCTCACACATGAATCTCAGCCTTATATCATCATTATTCTCATCACTTTGTCCATTACCATCAACATATATGAAATATTTATGTTTACCTTCAGACCTGCTGACTATTGGTCGATCATTCGGACCATACCACTCTGGACTATTGGATGTATGGATGTCGTTTGTCTCGCAAATGAAACCAAAAGTCTCATACAATTGTAATTCTTATCAACTTTACCATTATCATGAACAGATATTATATCACATACCTTGAGATCTGCTGACTATAGGACGATCATTTGGACCATACCACTCTGGACCATCAGATGTAAGGGTGAAGTTTGTCTCACAGATGAAACCCACAGTGTTGCCAACCATGAGATCATTGTTGGGGTTCGGATAGATGTGGATGTTGAATGCCTCCAGGTCTGAACAAAAATTAATTTGTAGCAAGAGGTGAAAGAGTACATTATATACAAGGTAACAACAGTAAAAATGAAAAATTACAAGAAAAGTGTTTATTACAGCATAAATCTCCATCAAAATTGAATAGAATCAAAATCTAATAAAATGGAATATGGATAGAGACACTCACTAAAAGAAACACTGTTACTACTGTGATATATATACAAAGTAACAATACCTATATGATTTTGCTTACATTTGCTTACATATGGTGTCCTGCAGGGTTACCTTTTAACACCACTATCAATCCTGTGTTACTAATAAGCATTACATTGACAGAACTGTCCAGGAAACCCTTCTCACATTTATACTCAATTGAGATACAAAGAACTCATGAACAGACATAATTTTGTAGTCCCACATGGTTTTGTTCTGGCTCCACTGTTGTTTTCAAGTTAGTCACTTGCAGTATGGAGACAGAACTGACCGGTAAATTCCTTGTAACTCATGCACACACATCTCATCGATACTAAAAAAAAGACAATGATCACAATTAATTACTGATAAAATATATTTTCCCCAAAGGTTCGCTTTTAGCCCCACTATTGTTTTTAATACTCACTTGCAGTATGTTTACAGAACTGTCTATTACATTCCTCCTCACATTCACACACAACACTTATACAAAACCCTGATGTTCAGGAAACACTGTGCCAATTGTCATGATTGCAAACTCTAATATTCATAAATGTGGTGTCCAATAAGAAAAACTGTATGGTACCACAATTTTTTTTCTAATACTTACTTGCAGTATGTTGACAGAGCTGTCCCTTATATCCCTCCACATATTCAGACTCATAACCCATATAAAAACCTAATATGCAGGAAACACTGTGGCAATTGTCATGATTGCAAACTCGAATGAAATTAAATGTGGTGTCCCACAAGATAATCGTATGGTACCTGTATTTTTTCATTCACACACTTGCATTATGTTGACAGAAGTATCCAGTTGATCCGTCCTCACATTCACATACAACACTGATACAAATGGCTGATGTTCAGGGTGCCACAAGGTTACCATCTAGCTCCACTTCCACTATTGTTTTTTGTAATACTCACTTGCAGTATGTTGACAGAACTGTCCAGTCGACCCCTCCTCACATTCGCACACACCATTGATACACAGGCCTCCGTTGAAACAGGGTGGATCACATGGAGCTATAAAAATGGAAGCACATAATAAACTAATGCTATCATCAGATTGGAACTTATATCAGTACTCATAATAAATTTAAAAAGTTCTTGAAAAATGTCTTTAAAAAATATGTAAAGTTATATTACAAGAAAATAGCACTGGAACGGAATGATTGATAAGCACATGCATATAGACTGAGAGATTTTGAAGTAAAGGTCATAAAGACATACATGTCTTAACAGCCTGCCTATAATGGTCACATTTATTGCAACCTTTTCGACTAAATCCTGGCTTGCCTAGGAGCCTGTCTATAAAAGTCATCTGTGTACAGTAGCCATATTTTCTATGTCCATAGGGTGGCCTCTGTAACTCTTGTAAATTCCAATTTTCTAGCTTACATTCATTTAAGGCTTATTCCCATTACTAGCATGTTATCACTTTCATGCTTTGAAAGATCTTTATACCCAAATTTATGAGCATTTTATTTTCATTTGTGAAACATTCAGCAAATTCATGATCACGAAATAGGCAAAAATAGAATCCTGACAAAAATCTCAGACTATGTAGTATACTTACTAATAACCCTAATGGAGCAGAAGGGTCCAGAGTAGGTTGGATGGCAGATACAGGTTCCATTCACACAAGAGCCTCCATTTTGACAGGGCCGCTGCTCACATCCAGCCACTATAACAACCAGAATCATGAATTAATAACTATACAATACATTTTTGACATCAAGCATCATTGTTAAAATATTATTACGGCATGGGCACAGTTCACCCCTGAAGGCAACAAAGAAAATCATACACGATTAGATATTTTTAACTTGATTTAGTAATATGTAAACTACATGTATTTGGGAGATTCACAAAGGTCTATTCTGGGCCAACCATTATTCATGATGAATATGAATTACAATACAATGGGTGGAAGTACAGGTTTGAACCATGAATTAATGAATTCAATTTTTTTTCATTTTATCATAGTAACTATCAAGGTGTTCAACAGGAGTCTATTTTATGTCCACTTTTCTTTTTACATGTATATTGGTAATAAGTGGGACTTCAGAGTATCCATTTACTCCAGATCAATTATTGTTTTTATTGGAAGGGTACCGGCCACATCGAGCCACTATTAACACCAAAACAAAATGAACAATCAACTATAGACAATGAATAGAACTATTAATGACTAATTATACAAACAATGATCCGTTACATTAATGTCTAACTATGTAATGCAAGAGCCATACTTACGTCTGATCTGACAGTACTGCCCTAGATAGCCATAAGGACATTCACACAGTCCATCCAAACAAACCCCTCCATTCAGACATGGGGGCCAGCATTCTAAAAATGAGTGGGAAGAATAAGGAATTAAAATCAACAATATAATACTTTCACCTCTGAAAATCAAAACAGAATGAAGCATAATGATGTATTAAAAAATACAAAAAAGACATATCATGAAAGCTTAATTTGTATATTAATCAAACCCGCATTCCTGAAAAAAATAATGAAATATATCTTATAATACGTCTATGACAAATATTTCAGAAAGGTTTTATAATGTTCAGGAAATACACGCAAAGCATCTAGAAATACAACACATAGCGTTACTGTTTGCACTTTCGAAATCATCTTAATTTTATCATTCTCTTACCTCGACTCTCGCACTGTAGTCCAGAGTAGTGCAGCGGACATACACAGTTGCCTTGGAAACAGGTTCCTCCATTCATACATTGGGGGTTACAGGCTGCATATGAAATAAGAGGAAAAAGAAATGGATTAGCCCATATCATGATAGCAATAAGTTTAGATAACATTTATAATTCACATAATAGACATAAACCCATTTACCCATATTCAGATAGCAAGGTCCAACTTAACCCAAGTCTAAGGGGGTGTTGTTCAAAATCAACTGCAACTTTGCAGATTGTTTATACTCGCATTTTCATTCACGCACGGTATGCGCATAAAACAATGATTTTGATTGGCACGTTCCGATCAACTGCAACTTGGGATCAATTGCAACCTTTGAATAGCGACCCCTAAGTCATTGTCATTTAGACCACTAGTCTGAGTTTGTAAAGGTGCCGGTCTAAATGGCAATAGTTTCCTCTTGGTTTAGATTTAACCTAGCTATCGGAATAGGGGCAATCGTCTTCTGGAATACACAGTTGCCTTGGAAACAGGTTCCTCGCACACAAGTACCACGTCAAATTTTCAAATTAAGTTGGATTATGTAATTTACATTATCCGTTCATTTTTTATTTTCATTTCTTTTTATTCATCATCATGTTTCTGACCATGGACCTTGGAGTGTGGTAGGTCCAGGTTCTGCACGTAGTAATGTTTACACATTAAGAGATAAAATTGTTGCACCCTGCTTGTTCTTACGTAATACGGGAAATATCACCGTTCTGGTTCCATATTCCATTCGGCCTGCGGCCTCACGAAATATGGAACCAAAAGGGTGATATTTCCTGTATTACGTGAACAAGCAGATTGTAACTAATAGTATTATATTTTTGGTTAAGATAATCTTTTGACTCACTTTCTAATTCACATACTTCTCCTTCATAACCATCAGGACAAACACATGAACCAAAGTTACAAGTCCCTCCATTCATGCATGGTCGGATGCAATCTAAACAGCAAAGGTCAAAGATTAAAGGTTAAAGGTCATACCTGGTCAATGAGTATAACAATAAAACATTGAAATGCATAAGAAGATGATAATATCAGACAAAAAGTGAAAATGTTATGTATCAGAATCCTTTTCATCACAAGGGAAACAATAAACATTATACAGAAGTCAGATTTAATCTGAAGATGATATAAATTACAAGGTCAAGGGTTAAATGTTAATTGGCAGTGAGTAAGCTATCCAAGTTAAAACACATTAGAATATAGTCACAGACGGAGCATTAAGCACATTACAGCAAAAACTCATTTTCTTTAGAAAATAAAGATAAAAGTGGTGTGCAAGAATTTATGTAACAGTTTCATAAAAGCAGGGATTCATTTTCAGAAAATAAATATTTAAATATACAGTGAGGTGACTTTTGGTCAGAAATACACGTACATTGTCAGGTAAGCTTAATATATGAATGCAGCATTGATTAATGAAATGTTGGTATGAGTGAACATATCATATGAATTAGCTTTGTAAAGATAATATTATGCAATAAATACTAAAATCATGGTAATTACTATCGGCTTTGAGTTCACATCAATGTGTAAAAGCTCAAGAAAGGTAGTAGCCTTTGCAAAGTTTATTTACAGATTTTTCTTCACCAATCACTTTCCTCATTGTTACTGTAATATCTTTCGGATTATGAAGAAGAACAGAAAAAAATTAAATACACTTTAATTACTAATAAATGATGAAATTAGAAACTTGTTTAGATTTTCTAACAGAAGTAAAAACATCATAAGTTTAAACTAAAACTGTTTCACACCATAAATTATATTTCAAATATTCTAGTGTGAAAAGTAGGAAAAGTGTGATATAGTTCACTGGAAATAATGACAAACAAAAGAATTAGACTAAAAATCAACAAATATAACACAAAACAAAACAAAACACAACAAAAATCATAAATTCATAAATAAACTAGAGAAAAAAATAAAAAGCACTATAATAACTATAATAATTCTTTAACACGATGTTCCAACAAATCAAAATATTTAAAAGAGAAATTTTCAGGGATCATTTAAGAACGAACCAAAAAATGAATCCACCAACATATAGCATTTGAAATGGTTCCATGAAAGATGGAACAATTGCATTTGATAAGATGCCAAAATAAATACAAAACTATACAAATGTGAACTTTTTATGTTTCCTAAAGTAATGCAGAATAAACAGTTTTGAGTTGGATGAATGAATATAGTTGTATTGATCTCAATTTTCTGAAATTGGCTGACTCTTCACATTACAACCATGTAAAAATGGCATCACTTTATCTGTAAAAATAAGTCAAATAAATATTTGCCTTGGATACGATATCCAAACATAATTTTAAAAAAAAATTAAACATGAATATTTCATGGTTGTATATAGGAGTGATGGCTAAATTCATGAAATACTAGAATTTGATGAGAAATGTTTTAAAATTTTCTGAAGTTACCTGGCTGTTCACAATACAACCCAGTAAAGCCATGATAGCAAACACATGAACCATTGATACAGGTTCCCCCATGAGCACAGGGGATGGGGCAAGGAGAGACTGGACATGACAAGACATACACAGACAAATAAACAGTACAATGAACATACAAAACACACAGTTTACAAAACATTGACCAATATCTCTATGAATGTTGTATAAAGTTTTTGAAGGTATCATTAAAAATCTCATTAATGACATGACGTTAAACAACACAGCTTTGATAAAGACTTTGTGACTGCAAAGCCAATAATATATATTGCAAGAATATTCACAATTCTTCTGAAAACCAAAAATGTCTGGAAGCATTTAACTTCCGGAAATGTCATGTGGATAAAGCTTTCTTCATAGTAAGACATGTGTGAAAGATGATGGCTATATATATCTACACTTCTCCATGTGAGTCTCATCTGTTTTATACGATGATTGAAATTATTTATAGTTGTTGTGAATATTTCTGATTTTATGATTAATGAATAAGATAACCTGAGTATACTGATCAAATAAAATTTAACTCATTCTGCATTTTTTGGAAAAAGGGGAATTACTACATATAGAACACCTTAAATAGAATACGTGTACACAACAAAAATAATTCTAAAATTTCCAAACCAAAAACTGAAAACGCAAATGCTAAATATCTAAATCATGTGCATTCAAAATCATATACTTACTTTCCCATTAAAACTTTGTACTGAGGCAAGTGTAATGGCAGAATGTAAAATAGTATCATAATTTATTCATTTGCCAATTAATTCTAGTGCAACAATTTAAGAGGAACGAAAGAGCATATTTGAAGGAAATCTAAATTGATTAAATGCAGCATCAATAGCATTCAAATTAAATAGCACATAATTGATCAAATCAAAGGTCAATTCAAGTTACATACAATTAGGAGAAGATATGAGTAAACTGCAATGCATTGGTTTCATGGCCGCTTCGAAAATTCATCATTTTGCTTTTGATGATCAATTTGTGGCCCTCTTCATATTTTTGTACCCATAATGTAGAAAATGAATATGCCCTACAGAGAATGTAGCAAAATCCTTTTGAAATTACATAGATAATTACATTGTTATTCTTCAAATGGCACATACACACTGTGAGCAGAAGGGAGAAAGGACTGGGAAAAAGTAAGCAACTTCATTCAAGCCTTCCAAATAGCTTCATGATCACAAAAGAAAGTCCCAGGTGCAACTCTTGTTCAACATGTTTCAACAGAATAAGAAGGATGAACGTTTCTTTTGTGTCCATCTAGCTATTGCGACTCATGTTCAACATTTTTCCACAGAGTAAGTAGGGTGGAATTTCCTTGTACAGTGTATATCCATCTTCATGTAGCTAAATTGTTAATAATAATAATATAATTATAGTTATATAGCGCACGTATCTTCTCTGCTGAGTGCTCAAGGCGCTTTACACTTTTATTACCCTGGCTTTAGCCCGGCATCCATTCACGGCGCACTTGGCATTTCAAAGAATAGCTTTATGATCACAAAAGAAATTCTCATGTACGACTCTCATTAAACATTTTTCCACAGAATAAGAAGGATGAAAGTTTCTTTTATATCCATCTAGCTACTATTAATGCTTGAATGGAGATGTTTACCTTGTCCAAGACCTTTTTCTCTCCATTTCACAGTGATGATTTGGCAAATAACATCTTTTGGGACATCAATATTTTCTTTTACTCACCTAGATCTTGACAAACTTGTCCTGTAAAACCTGGCCGGCAGTTGCATATTCCATTGATACACGTACCATCGTGCATACATGGGGGATCACACACTGTTAAAGGTATAATTGTTAATCACTGCGTAATGCAACTAATTGTTAGTATTACTAATGAGATTAGAAATGATAATAATAATGATAATAAAGACAGTGACACTTCTCATTCCACCTATAATTTGTTCTTTTTTATGTTTATGATGTTGTTGATTTCTTTTAATCTTAATATTGTCTCTGCTTCCCTCAACATGTTTTTTTTTTGACAAAATAAACCCATTGCAGAACCTTTGAAGGTTTCAATATTAAAAAAAAAAACAATAATTGTAATAAATTCAATATTTTGCCCAGTCCAGAATGAGGGATTGTCATATCAATTGCCCATAAAGAATTGCTTTATTTATTAATCATTTTGCAAATTTTACTGCTCTGGAATTATTTGTGAATTGTTATAGCTGCTGTAATATAATTGCATAAATCAAGCATCTATTAGATTAGTAATCACACAATTATTAATTCATCAAAATATCATCTGCATTATTCGTTGCATATAAATTGCATTATAATTCATGATTAGTCGCAAAGTTTTATGTATATCATGTGTAAAGCATGATGCAAAACTTGGGAAGCATTATTTTAAAGCATTCTTTGGGAAGTACCCTATAAAGAACAAAATCGTTGTCCTTTGGACTACCCATACTCAACCAACCTGTCTATCTCTCTCACATCATCATATTTGATTATTCCTTAGTTTTAGGTTGAGGGGGTCCTCCTATCGCTGATTAATTGAAATCCACTTCTATGTTTCTTACTTGTTCATACAGGGTAAATCTAAACCCTGACAGTCATTGGCCCATGACTTCCAACAACAAAGCCGGAAGGTCATTGATATACATTTCTTCATTAGCACCCAATTTTCGTCCTCATTCTGACTTCCTAACTTCAAATAATCATAAGCCTCCATTGTCCACACTCTCCCCTCTTCTTTCCCTTGCAAACCATCTTCTTTCTCCCCTTCCCCTCTGAAATGCTTAAATCTAATAGAAAGTAATCAAAAAGAATTTTCATTTAGAAAATAAATGGTTAGGTTGCTAAAAGATGTTGCAAATACCCAAGAAGACTTCTTTTGACAAGGTAATCCAGGAAAGTCGTTCAAAACTAGTTACCCTCCTACAAAAATCTTTCTCACCTCTGTCGTCAATTGCAACAACCCCTCCCAACCCTCTTTTTGGCCGAGGGTACCTATGAATTAACAATTAACAACTCACCGACTGCACAGACTGTACCCCTTCAAGTTTATAATTACCTCTTTCTTGGCAGAAAGATCCTCCAAAACCAGACGGGCACTGACACAGGCCTTCATTACAAATTCCTCCATTGATGCAAGTTGGTTCGCACACTGGAAATATAGCATAAAACGAAGAATTTAGATTTAAAAATCAAATGATGCCCTCATTGAAACTTTACAATGTTAAATCCTCCGTTAAACAGTAACATCCATGATTCTATTATTATCCGTCACACATCAAAGTGTTTTTACCTTTTTTAAAGATGTTGAATACATTTTGTATGGAAAAAAAAAGAAAAAAAGAAAAATAAAAAAAAATTAATATCGTACTTATAGAAGCCTTTAAATATACTACATATGGTTAATACAAATATTAAGACTATTAAATTTCTCAAATCACATCCAAAAAGATTTGCCTACGATAAATTTACTTGTGGATGATGTCAGAACCGAAACAGCGAAAATGTCTAAGGATGTGATTTGAGAACTTTATTAATCTTATAATATCACCCACCCGGCAAAACTCTTCCATCAAACAAAACCCTAGTATAGAAATATACAATGACTCTCGAGGTTCTGGTTAAAACTATTCGCACGAATGACCATCAGAATAGTACCATCCTCACGAGGGCCAACGGCCCGAGGGAGTGTGGTACTATTCTGATGCTCATGAGTGCGAATAGTTTTAGCCAGTACCGAGAATCAAGTCATTGTATATTACTTTTATATCCCTTCTTACAACAACAACATTAACAATAAAGTAGTCTATTGCAGCAGATTAAATAATCTTA
>BQKZ01003914.1:31355-42438 GCA_036244855.1 Temnopleurus reevesii
CCCCCCCCTCCCAAAGCAATATCATATCCTAAAAGGGGCGAATTCAAATCCTTTGAGCACTCCGCAGAACTCGAAATCCTACTTTTTGTGTTCGATTTTTTTTTCATCCGAAATGGTGTAATATTGCACCCCAAAATGTGCTCCTAGTGTTGCATTTGTTTGTACCTTTACATACTTCATAGATACATTAGCCATGTGTGGACTAAGAGCGGAAACCCAAAGGATTCAGAAATTAAAACAGAAATACCGAAGCTTATACGTTCAGCGTAAAAGAGAGTTAGTCAACTCGCCGAAGCCCCTAGTTTTGTTCGAAAATGTTTGGATGCGACTTGTACAAACTCGCTCATACGCTGCAATTATAAGTCTCCATACTATTTTCTGTCGTAGATTCTGAAACCTTAAAAGAAGAGTCTACCCCCAAAATAATATTCATTCAACAGGAGCAGACAAATCAGATGAGCAGAACAAAAAATGTTTGAGCAAAATCGGACAATCTATAAGAAAGTTCTGAATGTTTTAATATTTAGACAAATTGGTAACTGCTGACGTCACAATGTGCACAACTGACTATTCATTATATTCATATCAATGTTATGAAATGTTATTTTTTCTCCAAAAATATGGTTTCCCCAAATATGTTGATCCCCTTTTTGCAGGTTTACATTCATACAAACTTTGTATCTTTCTGTAAAAATGATGAATTTTGCACCATAAACAGGCGTGGTGGTGTAGTGGTCAATTCAATTCAATTCAAAATAACATTTATTTTTTCCTTCAAACTGACACATTTCTGTATACATTAATACAATATTCAAAAATAGAAAATCAAATGTCAATAATATACAGAAATAGCATAAACAAAATACATACAAATTAAAGGAAAGGGCGCAGATCCAGAAGGCGAAGCCTGTGTTGGGAGCGCCAATACATTGAACAGTACAAATACACAAAACAATACATTAAACAATTATGTACAAAAGTTATAAAATGTCAATCTGCAGTGAGTAAGCTATCAAAATTGTGACATAAACATATATAGCCACAGATGTACCATAGAATATGCAACATAAAAATCTTGTTTTTTTATATATGGAAAACAAAGAAAATAGTGTTGTGCGAGGGTTTATAAAAGTTATATAAAGAGGACTGTTATCTTCACAAACAAGGTATCTAAAATAGTAAGTACATGTATGGTATATTGATGCCAAAAACGTGGTCAGGTAAGCTTTATAAATAAATGCAGCACTGATTAATGGAATGTTGCTATTAGTGAATATATAATATGCATTAATTTTGTAAATACAATATGCAAAAATTACTAAAATCATGATAGTTACTATTGGCTTTGACTTCACATTAATGCGTAAAAGCTCAAGAAAAGTATAAATCTTGGCAAAAATTTATTTACAGGTTTTTTTCCCCAAAACTATTTCCTCATTCTTTCTACAATATCTTTTTAATTATGACGAAGAAAATGAAAAATATCTTTAAAATACACTTTGATTACTAAAACAGAAGTAAAAAATCTAAAGTTTCAACTAAAACTGTTTCACACCATGAATTATATTTCAAATATTCTACTTTGAAAAGTAGGAAAAGTGTGATCATAGAACAATGAAAATAATGAAAAACAAAATAATTAGACTACAAATCAACAAATATAACACAAATATCACAAAACACAACAAAAATCACAAACCAATATAATTCATAAATAAACTTGAGAAAAACAAATAAAAGCAAAATAACTATAACAATCCTTTAATATGATGTTCAAATACATTGAAAAACGTAAAAGAAAAATTTTAAGGGGTCATTTAAAGTGGCTCCATAAAAGTTGGAATAATTCCATTTGATAAGATGCCAAAATAAATACAAAACTATACAAATGTGAACTTTTTATGTTTCCTAAAATAATGCAGAATAAATAGTTTTGAGTTTCATTAATATGGTTGTATTGATATTCTCTAAAGTTATCTAGCTCTTTGCAATACAACCCAGTAAAGAATACAGAAGCTACTGTCAAATTGGATGTTAACATTTCTGCTATGATTACACAAAAATTCTTTAAAATGTGTCCATAGAACTGTCAGATAATATGTTAATAGACCTGACAGATATTTAGGGGTATTTCCATGATCAAGTAACTTCAAATGAAAAATAATCAAATATATGAATCAAAAGTGTACACACTTGTCACTTTATCTTTGGAAATAAAGTAAATACTAGGCTTTATCATAATGTAGATTTAAATTTTAAAAAAGGAAATCAAACACGTCTTGAATAATTCATGGTTGTATATAGGAATGATGAATAAATTCATGAAAAACAAGAGTTTGATGAGAATTCCTTTTAAAGTTACCTGGCTGTTCACAATACAAGCCAGTAAAGCCATGATAACAAACACATGAACCATTGATACAGGTTCCCCCATGAGCACATGGAATGGGACAAGGAGAGACTGGACATGACAAGATGTGCACATTAAGGTGTAAGACATGGAGACATTATGCTTTGGGCATTAGCCAGTAAAAGAAATATTTGGTAGTACTTACATTTCTCAGTGAATGTAATAGATTATTTACTATTAATAAGCCCCTCCTGCTCAACTCCCCCCCCCCAAAAAAAAAAAAAAAAATATATATATACTAGTATATATACATATATATATATATAGACTCTACTATTGTAATTGAATTTCTGCTTTGATAAGAGAAAACTCATGGAAAATATGTGAATACACCTGTCAGGTATTTTGGGGTATTTCCATGATGAAATATCTTCAAATGAAAGAAAAAAAAATATATGAATCAAAAGTATATACTTAATTCATATTATGTTTGAAAATATGTCTTATGTATTTTAGCCTGTAATATGATGTCCAAATAAAAGTTTTTACAAAAATAAATCAAACATGAACATTTCATGGTCACATATAGGAGTGATGACTAAATTCATGAAATACTAGAGTTTACTAAATTGATGAAATAACTAGATTTTAATGAGAATTCTCTGAAGTTACCTGGCTGTTCACAATACAAGCCAGTAAAGCCATCATAGCAAACACATGAACCATTGATACAGGTTCCCCCATGAGCACAGGGAATGGGGCAAGGAGAGACTGGACATGACAAGATGTGCACATTAAGGTGTTAGATAATGGAGACATCAAGCTTTGGGCATTTGCCAGTATAAGAAATATTTGGTAATAATTGCATTTCTTACTGAATATGATGGATTGAAATGATTGAGCTCCTCCCCTCAACCCCCCCCCCCCNGTAATAATAATGTAAAGCGCCTTGAGCACTCAGCAGAGTGGATACGTGCGCTATATAAATTGCATCTATTATTATTATTATTATTATTATAAACAAAAGTCATGGTCTGTTGTGCACCCATGATGTCATCAAATTGGCAGCATGTCTGAAAATCTTCACTGATTTGCTTGTCTGATTTATTTTAAGTCAAACTTTTTTGTTCTGCTTGCCTATTTGTTCTGGTCCAGCTGTTAAAAAAATTATCATTTTGGGGCAGACTCTTCTGCTCTCAATGTGACCCTGGCTAATGTTGCATCTTTTTTCCTGTAGGTGTTAAAAAAAAAGAGTGAAAATCGATTATTCCGCACGTGGTAAAACATGGGTACCCGGAAGAAAAGGAAAGAAAGCGCCTGAGTTCCTCTTCCTGTCGATGGGATTTGCATGTGAGCTTGAACTTTTGAATGATTTTAACCCTTTGACTACTGGAACTGGGTAGTCCCTACACAAAGTTTATAGGTATTACAGAATTTAGTAGTCAATGGGCTAAGCAACAAAAAAATGTTTTAATCTATTTAACAGAGCTCAAATGATGCCGATATCCTTGTTTTCAAAGACATGCTTTACATCACTACTTATCTGTGAGCTTGAACTTTTGAATGATGTTAAGCAATTAAAGAAGAATCAAAGTGTTTTAATCTATTTGACAAAGCTCACATGATGCCAATATTCTTGTTTTCGAAGTCATGCTTTACATGACTAATTATATGTCGTATGTATATATATATTTTGGGGTTTGTTTTTTACCAAAGCTAAATAATAATGATAATGGTGGCTACTTGTATAGCGCACAGGTCCACCTTATCGATGCTCATGGCGCTGAAAGCTTTACACTCACTATTACCCGGCTCTAGCTAGCAGCCATTACGGCGCCTCGCATTACAAGGAATTTCTTCCTGCCGTCCCCATTTACCTCACCTGGGTCGAGTGTAGCACAATATGGATGAATTTCTTGCTGAAGGAAATTGACGCCCTAGGTGGGACTCGAACCTACGACTCTCTAGTTGGAAGGCGAGAGTCCGATCCACTACACTACGCCTAACTAAAACCACATTCACTTGATTTACAAAATGTTTACAAATTTCAATGTGAGCTTGAACTTTTGAATGATTTTAAGCAATTCAAAAAAAATCAAAGTGTTTTAATCTATTTGACAAAGCTCACATGATGCCAATATTCTTGTTTTCGAAGTCATGCTTTATATGACTAATTATATGTCGTATGTACATATATTTTTTTTTCTTTTTTACCAAAGCTAAACCATATTCACTTGATTTAAAATAAAAAATCAATGTGAGCTTGAACTTTTGAATGATGTTAAGCAATTAAAGAAGAATCAAAGTGATTTTGATCTATTTGACAGAACTCAAATGATGCCAATATCCTTGTTTTCGAAGTCATGCTTTACGTGATTAATTACATGTCATTATGTTTTTTTTTTATTGTTTTTTTTTTTTACTAAAGCGAAACCATATTGATGTAACCTGAAGCAATATAGTGCACCGTTTTTCCATTGTCAGATCTGTACATATGTAAAAAAAAAAAAAAAAAAAAAAAAAAAAAAAAAAAAAAAAAAAGCAGTTGAACAAATATTTGGAGAAGTGGTGTTTGTTATTTTAACTTGATATTCCTCATTTAAAGAGAAAACTTCCAGCCAAGCATCAGTGTATATAGTGTGCAAAATAAAACAATTTCAAGGGATTATTTCTAACCTTGGCAGTGTTTCAGTGTTACGAACTTCCTTAAACCATTTCTTCTTTCCTTCCCCCATCCCCCACCCTCCTTACAGCACCACACAATTCTTGCTTTGATTGAAAGCACAACAAATCAGACAAACAGATCAAAAAAAGTTTGAGCGGAAACGGAAAACATATAAGAAAGTTATGAATATTTCAAAAATATACAAAGATTTTTAAAATATTTATATATTTAGCAAATTGGCAACTTTGATCCACGTGACACGACGTAATGATGACGTACGTTCGTTACTTCTCTAGAATAAGTGTGTTATATATTTTTGCTTTTATGCTGTTTTAAAGCCATTGGACGAAACATAATTCGTTTTCTCGACGTTCCATCTAGTGTAGTGGTTCCGACACTTGCCTTTCAACCAGAGTGTCGTAGGTTCGAATTCCACCCATGGCGTCAATTTCCTTGAACAAGAAATATATCCACTTTGTGCTGCACTCAACCCAGTTGAGGTTAAATGGGTACCTGGCAGGAATATTTATTCCCTGAAATGTCATGTACGATGGTGTACGCCGGACTAAAGCCAGGGTAATAATAATGCAAAGCGCCTTGAGCACTCCGCAGAGTGGATACGTGCGCTATATAAATTGCATCTATTATTATTACGGTATAGTTATTCTCGTTATAACTTCTGAATTATTGTTCTTAAAAAGGAGATAAGAAATTTGTATAGATAAATATGATTTCAATAAACAATATATTTGATAACACCTCTATTTTGTGTTGAAATCAAGCTTTCACGACAGCAAACTCATGGTTACCACTGCAAATTCTGGTAAAGGAATATTTTATTACTTTGGATTTACCATATCAAAAATAATTTAGAACTAGAAGAAAATAGGATTTAAAAAAACAATAACAAACATAATAAATTGTACAAATACAATAAGATATAAAAGAAAATAATCAGTGAAATATTGATTTTCAGCTTTATGCAATCAATTTATTGAAGTCGTTCGAACTAGATACGTCATTGAAGAAGTGTTGAAAATATTTACATTCTCTTGATTAGATCAATTCATATTCTTGTTATTGATTGTATATTAAAATCATATTTATTAAATAATTAATTATTTCATCTTTCAATCAAAACTTATTTTTAGGCTATACATTCCGTGATCACAAATGTGTAATACGTATCAAATATTATTCATCAACAAATAGTGATTTCCTCCAATAAGGAAAAAGGGATTAAAGAAAAATGATATACCGTATAATAAGCCAATTGTAGAGAAATGAAGAACCTACGTCATCACCATTTAATGTCACGTGATCCAAAGTTGCCAATTTGCTAAATATATAACCGTTTTAATTATTTCAAAACATCTTTTGAAAATTCGTAACTTCTTTATTCATTGTCCGATTTCGCTCAAACTTGTTTTTATACGTTTGTCTAATTTTTGCACTTTTAATCAAAGTAAGTTATTTATTTTTGGGGTGGAGTAACCGTTTAAGAACCACTGATATCAGTTCTTGTGCTGAATACTCGTAAGATTATCTGATACTAGTCGTTTCCTAACTTATAAGAATTATTTTAATGATACGTTGTCATTAAAGAACTAAATATTATGTTTTAGGAGTTCCACAAGGATCTATTCAAGTCCGCTACCTTTTTTTGGTATATACTTCACTGACTAACAAAAAGGGGGATCTTCAACAACGTTCACATGATAAGCAAAAATAAATAATTAAATAAATAGATAAATATGTAAGTGAATTAATAGATTAATTAAGAATGATTAGAGAAAGGAATTAAAAAGGAAATAGTAATTACAATTATCCTTGCCTCTGGATACCTTAGAAATGAAATTTACTCCCACTATTATCCCTCCCACTTTTGACCACAAATGAATTACCGAAACTGAGAATTGATTAGTAATATTTTGATACAGGATATCGTGGTACAAATGTTATTGTATATCATTTTCACCGACTGTACAACATTGTTTTCTCAACTGCCATACGATATTATGAATGCTGCCAAAATGATAAAAATATTAGGCTTCAAAACCAACGTTTAATTAACTCCCCCAAGTAAGCTAAAATCCAAAATATGACTTACATAGGCACACTGTGTATTGATAGAGTGCCCATGGTACACTTTATTCAATTTTCATAAATATCTTTATAATCCCCGAATAATTTCCTTCTCTTTGCCATTCTTTCTTGTTGTTTTCTTTTTCATCAGTCTAAATGTATGATAACATTGTTCAGACAACTTCATTGATATTTTTTTAAATAACAAAGTATTTTGTGTGATAACGTCTTTCAGATCGGTCTGCCATAAATTATAAAGGGTCCTTTCATTTTTAGATGCTATCAACCATGCTATGTATTTTTTTTACGCTAGCTGTACTTCTGAATTGTTGGTTTTTATATTACCGGTATGCTGTGTTTTTTTTTTTTTTAATTTCTACCTACCGTATGCTTTATTTCAATCTGTGTTATAGAATTGAAATTGGAAAAGCGACGCCCGTACAAAGGAATGTAAGCAAATCAAATGCATAGTAGTGCAACCACGATGCAATCAATTTGCAATGTTACGTCTGATGAATTTGATTTTTATGGTGGGAAAAAATCATTAAAAAATACACAGGTTTGATTTTATTTTTGTTTCAAACTTGTTATACTCTTTGTCTATTACCTCTCTTTTAACAAGCTATGAGGGTTCGTGACTTCCACTCTCATCCTGCTCATCTAACATCTTTTTAATACTCGGTAAAATATCAATGTTTGCTTATTACCAGTTGTCCAATGTGCAGCCTTTATTTGTGTAATACCAAGGACTTTCGACAATGGACATTTATTTGTTACGTAATGGGATCGCTAGCGTGTGACTTCCATTGTCATCTGAATAACATTCTTTTAATATTTTTCTACTTTGATGTCATGATGGTCACCGCCGATCAGGCTGTAGGGGGAATCAAGAAGTCTGTTCTCATATATTTAAATTGAACATATTGTGTGCGCAGAAGGCAATAAATCAATTAGTTCCTGAAAAACCAATGTGCAGTTCTTATTTACGACGAACTACTTTAGTTCCATGTGTTTTACCTTGGAAAGGGTATATATATTTCTATAATAAGGTTGGATAGTGATTGACTGACTATCACTTATGATCCAATTTTTGTAGAATTCCTCATACTTTTCTAGAGATGCAAGATACATAGCATATATTGGTCATAAGTCTCTCGACGTTATTGAGGTCATCATGTGTGTCCGGGATTTTCCGGTTCAGATAAAAGCATATCTTATATCATAAAATCGTCTGCTTCGCAATTTTGCTGCTCCAAATCTGCAGGATGTTCATTGAGAGTTATAGTCTAAAACAGGAGATCAGCAAACAAAAACCAAGATAGGGCAAGATGTCCCTTTGTCAATGAAAAAATGCACATAAGTGCTTTAATTGTCAAATCATCTGGATGTTCTCATCCAAATTCATGAATAATCAGGCGCCGGTGACTATCATGACATCCAAGTAACAATGGCATTAATCGTCCATCTGTAAAAGGGTCCTTGGTAATACACAAAAAGAAAAAAAAAAGGAAAGGATGTAGTTTAGAGGCGTGTATCATTCAATTCTGAATATTTGCGCCAGAAGAAGAAGAAAGAAAGAGGGTCGCCATCTTAACGTCTCCACCCGAAAGACGGTACGCGACCTTGTTTCGAACCCGCAGGCAGGAACGAACCCAAATCTATATGACTGTCCCGAACAGCTTGATTTCAGGCGCACGCCACGGCGCCTCAGTCAAAAGGGTGATGGTGGGGAGCAAAATTGAATCAGATAATGAAAGTGTCGGTTATACACTAAATGGCGCAATATTTCAACTATGGAGTGGTAACAATAAAGGGTGTATAATAAAAGGTGTTGATTTTAGAATCTTCAGAAGCCAAGTTTGGGAGTCATATTGCAAATTTCTGCGAAAGCTTGCACCCTTTTTCTTAAATTACATGACATACTTCTCTAATTCAAACTTCTCCTTTTTTATATTCTCATTACTTTCTCCATTTATTTTCTCTCTTTTCTTTTCACCGCCTCTTTCGTTTCCTATATGCAATAATTATGTGGGAGTTATTTATGTAGCGTAATCATCCGTTTGTTTAAAATAAAGCATTTGTTTATAAATATGGTTCTCGCTTTCTCTAAATATATCTAGCATCAGTAGAGTTTCAGAATTGGTTTCAAAATCCCCGAAAGAAATAAATTTTCAAATCAATTTAGGCGCCCGTATTTATATACGAAAATGACACAGTGCTCTGCTCGTTAAAGTCTTTCGCTCGTTATACTTTCTAAAGGGGAACCAACCCCTGAACATATCGTGCTCTCATCGGATGAAAAAGCACGTGAACAGAATGTGAACATTTGAGCAAAATCGGACGACCCGTTCAAAAGTTATGAATTTTCATAGTCACAGAGATATGAGGATCCGTACAGCTGATATGGATCCATGCGATCGGCAGCACCGACGGAATCTGCGACGTCATGTCGGACAACTCCTCATTGACTTTCTACATATATTTTTTTTTAAACTGATTTATGTAAAATTTAGAGTAAGGTTGCAAAATGATTTTTCTAAAATGCCTGCAGAATCGATAAAGAAATGCTATAACCCCAACCGACAATTGGCATTTTATTGACTTTTCCGAAAAAAAAGAGAAAATGCGAAATTTTGTATATAGCGTGAATGAGGAGTTGTCCGACACGACGTCACCGATTTCGACGAATTTGCCGATCGCACGGATCCCTATCAGCGGATCGTCATATATCTTTTAAAATTCCATAACTTTTGAAACAGTTATTTGATTTTCCTCAAGTTTTGCTCATCATATTTTTCCTTTTTCAATGAGAGCACGATAATCCCAGGGGTTGCATGGTTCCCCTAAAAAGTCGTTCGGTGTATTTCAGTTTCGTTATAGCTCTACATTATACATGTACTCGACTTCGCTAGTAGGTTTTAAATGTAATATCGCTTTGTCATCGGACACGTACACTCTTTGTCGAAATATTCATAAATAGTTGATAGTTTTGATTAGCTTTTGTTTAAGTTGGACTGTAAGATAGAGCAATCGGTTATTCCTGTTTATTTTGAAGGGTTCTTGACCTGTTTGAATTGGCGGTGCACACGAAGAGAAATGGGTGCAAACACGGTTCGTGGATGAATAACATTGCGAAGTGAGTCACAAACAAACATCAAACAACACTGTATAATCTATTTCCGTAAAATCTTGGAGGAAGAAAATTCCTCCAAAGTAAAATATAAGTCGAACACCTATTCATTGCTCCTTGCTATTGTCCGCACAGTTCAATACACAGCGTATGGATCTATTGTCCCGTTGTCCACTTTATTATACTAAAACAGTTTATATATAGGCCTAACGGAAATTCAAGAAAAGTACTGCTAAAGCCACAGTCTACTTTATGTGAATAATAGAAGTATTATATTCATGATCGAGTCTCTTTAAAAAAAAAATTGTGAAAAGATGCCATCCGCGGAAAAACTAATAAAAAAAAGTGAGGGGTAATTTAAAACGTTTCAGTGAGCCTCCAGAGGATCCAAATTCTGACAGAAGTACAGAAACATTAAATATGTATGTGTTTTTGTGAGAAAGGAGACTTTAATAGGACTCACCGTGAAAAGAATTATGATCAAATTTTATTTATAAAAAAGCATAATTAACGAGTGTTGGATAGCACGAGCCGGTCCAGGGGTGAACAGACTGGCCCCTTATTATAGTAGGGTGTGTATCCCGTATCGACGGCGACGCCCCCCCCCCCCCTACAGTAGCGGCCAAAAAATGAAAGAAATTGGGGAAACGAGAAGGAATTAGGCGGTATATCATTCCCTTTAAAATGAATATATTGCTTTTTAGAAATATGGTCTTACTAGTACTAGTAGAAGCCAGGAATTCGCATTCAAGAATATTCAATTTTCATTTTTTTTTCTCGAAACAAATCGACATGTGTGCCACGCCCCCTTTTAGAAAATCCTGGAATCCGCCCCTGTCCCACCACTCCCCCC
>BQKZ01003914.1:42473-52687 GCA_036244855.1 Temnopleurus reevesii
CCCCCCCCCCCCCCCCCCCCCCCTTCCAGCAGCTCTATCACCCTCTATGCGTGTCTGCCTCTATTTCTGAGCGACTCAAGACAATCTTAAGGACGATTTTTTTTTTTCCTTTCTTCTTGTCAAAACACCGGCGGAAAGTGAGGATCCGGGGTTTTTTATTACAACTATTATTATTTTTTATTTTTGGCTTATCATTCTAGATCCTGAATCCGCCTCCGGAAATTTGATATATTTATTCAACCAATATCATTTCCCATCAAAAAAAAAATAAAACACGTCCCTATTTCACGGTGCAGAATGTCACCTCAACTGTATTAAGACCGACTCACACTTTTGCGTTTTAGCCTGCGTCGGCCGAACGTTTTTGAAAATTAAAAAACCGCTTCCCGAGCGCACAGCATACGCTGATCTGACGTTGGACTGACGTTCGGCTAGCAGTCAAGGAGCATACGCCAAACGCCAGTCCACCATTTAGCGATATTTTGTAAATACCGCTGAAATGGGCTATCCGCCTTTTTGTGTACACTTTTATCTATATTTCTTTTGTATCTTATGTTCTGAATTTACGGAAATAAAAACAAACAAATAACCTTCGTCTTTGTGCGTCCAGGGAACTTTTTAATTTGCATAAAACGTGAGGAATTTAAATTGCAAGAAAATGAAGAAAGATTACAGTTGAATAACGAAATAGAAAAAAAAGAAAAGACGTGACAGTACAGGACTAGAAATAAGTTTGAAATCATATAAACAGACTAACGGATTGAAGGTAAAATGTGAGGACAAAAGATCGAAAATCATGACAATGGATGATGGAATAGGGGTGGATTGCTGCGAAGGTGTGGAGCTAAAATTTGGAAGGACAACATTACTCCAATACTCCTCATTCACTCTGCTTGTGTACAACATTTCACATTTTCTCTTTTTTCCGAAAAGTCACCAAAATATTAGTTTTCAGCTTGAGTACCACATTCATCTATCTATTCTGCATGTATTGAGAACAATCATGTTAAACCCTTACTCTTAATTTTACATTGATCGATTTTTTTTTTGTTAATTCTACGTAGACCTACAAAGTGAATGAGGAGTTGTTCGACATGACGTCACAGATTCCATCGATAATGCCGATCGCATGGATCCCCATCAGGGGCAATGGTCGTCTTATTTCTGTGACTTTGAAAATTAGTAACTTTTGAACGGGACATCCGATTTTGCTCAAATTTTCAGTTTGCCCATTTGAATTTTTCTTCATGCAAGGAGAGCAGGCTATTTCCAGGGGTTGGTTCCCCTTTAATGCCGATATGATTCGATTGCAATTGATGTGATAATAATTTTTTTCAAAGGTGATGAGAGGGGGCAGCTTTGATCGTTTTAAATCTTATGGCCGATCTCTTATCATTTCAAAGGAATAAACAACAGGGGCCAACTGCGAATACTGGGGCCTGTAACATAAAAGAGATACAATTAATCTTGCAATTAATTGTATCTCCTTTGTACACATTTTGCCATAGACTTACGATAAATATATATTGTAAGTTTGATTGCATATTTTATGTTACAGGCCCCTGGTCTTATATATCCCCTTCCTGATGATACGTCTTGACTTCTCGTGCCACCCTCTTAACATATAGACAAATCCGCGTTTTTGCCTGTGTTAAGAGGGTGGCACAAGAAGTTAAGACATCTTAGCAAGAAGATGATAGCTCAGAATAGTTCGTGCAATTGGTCCCAGTTTCCCGCATTTGTAAGGCCCCGGTCACATAGAAGCCCGGAAGCAACACGATTCAACACGACCCTTTGTTAATTCACAGTTAACTGCCTCAGAATAAATAGTCGTATTGAATCGTGTTGCTTCCGGAGCCCTATGTGACCGGGGCTTAAGTCCAAGGTACATTGTACAAGATCAAGAATCTTTTCCTCGAGGGGAAAAAACCGACAACCAGGAAATATACTCGGGGTGATAAGATTAGTATGTCTGAAAAATGTCTCTTGTTGATTTTTTTTTCTTCAAATATTGGTCTCTTCAGTCATTCAAAATTCCATTTTAAGTGAGTGATTACACATTGAAATATTGACAAAATTGGACGGGTTGATTAATCTATTGGCGTAAATAAACACTGTTTAAGCTTTGTGCAATGATGCTCATTCTGTATAGGCAACGTTTTGACATTTACATTGTAAACAAAAGAAAAAGAAGAGTAAACATTTAAAACAGTTTGGAGGAGTACGAAATCTCGAAATAGAGAATGTACACAAAGTACACAAGGTGGAATTTCGGCGTTTAAAAGATGTCCAATGGAACTTTGTATAGTCTCTATATTTGCCATTAGGGTGTAAAATAATTATATAATATTGGATGGCAATAAATGGAATACCAGGGAATAGTGCACGAGTTAGGGCAATATTGCACGAATCGAAGATGAGTGCAATATTGGCCCTAACGAGTGCAATATTCCCGGTATTTCATGAAATGAAGCCATCAAATATAAATATTATTATCTTTACATATACCAGAAGGCTGGTCACTGCTTTGCGCAAGCGTAAAATTAAAGCCTTACAAAATGGCTTAATATTGTACAGCTTAAAACTCTCATATAGATAATAATAAACCATAATGTATAGTTTTTCAGAAAATTATGATGAAATTCATTAGCATACTTTTTTTCCCCAACAGTTTTATGTTTCAAAAGGCGCGACCCATTATGGCTTTTCCGCAGGCTCCCTCCACTTATCACTTATTATTCTTTTTTTAATATTAGTAGAGTCTACTATGTGAGGGCGCTGAATCCAAAAAAAAACTTTGGTTCCAATTTTTTTCGACCACGTCTTCAGCCGCCATTAAAAATCCATATGAGGCCATATTTTTGTGACTTTCTACACTAAAGTTGATTTTTATGACCAACTTTGATGATTTCGGGGTTCTGAATCCAAATATTGCTGGTTCAATTTCTTTCCACCACAATTTCTTTCCACCACCATTGGAAACGAATATGGGGCTATATTTCATACTTTTCACAGTATGTGTGAATTTTATGACCAACTATAGTGATTTTAGTGCGCTGAATCCAGAAAAAACTTTGGCTCCAATTTTGTCACCCACGTCTTCAGCCGCCATTTTGAATTTGAAAATGGTACACATGAGTAAATAATTCGCCCATAGGCTTACGTGCAAAATGACACCCAATCAGACATTCATAGAAATAGAACCTATCTATAGATTTTTTGTTAAATTACAGGGAGCGATCGCAATATCTTGCTCTTTTGACAAATTTACTTATCAGGGGCGCTTTATCTGCTCAAAAAAAAGCTTTGGCGGCTGAAATGAGACTAACCGATAATTTAGCACCAAGCCGTTTACGAATCTCGGAAATGGTCTCAGGATATAAAAGATTCCATAAATACCCGAAAAACTTTAGAAATTCTCCAGAATTAAAAAAAATGATTAAAGAATGTAAATTCCGACGTCATTTCATTACATTTACACCGACTCCAGACAATATTTTCTTATCAATATGACATTCTAAAGCATTATTTCCTTATGCAAATTTACCTAAGCCTTCGCGAAATTCCTTGCGAGAAAATTATTCACTCATGCTAAACCAATATTTGATATTTTCTTCACCAAATTTGATTTTCATAACCAGCTTCAATGAATTTGGTGCGCTGAATTTTATAAAAAAAATTAGTTCCAATGTAAGTTCGACCATATATTCAGCCGCCATTTTGAATTTCAAAATTGCCAGCATGGAAATCAACATGTGCCATATTTTGTGATTTTACTCCCACAAAGTTTATATTTTTTTCTAATTTAATCAATTTTAAGGTGCTCAATCAAAATAAATTGTTCGTTCCAATTCTTGACCAGGTCTTCATCGGCCATTTTAAAATTTCGAATTTCAAAATAGCCGCTTAAGAGAATCTTTTCTGGCTATACATGTATTATGTTATGTTCTGCACAAAAGGTAATTTCTAATGACCAATGTTAATTATTCTAACGTTCTACGTTTGCACATCGTGAGACAACTGATCAACTTTCTTCAATTATTCTAACATGCTTGATAAAACAACTGTTGGTTTCATTGTCACAGAATCAACCGCCATATTGAATTCCAAAATGGCCACATATCAACTTTTCTGACCAACCATGGTAATTACAAGGTGCTACATTACAAAAAAAATATATTGCATTTGATAAGACCACATGCAAATGTTTGCAGTTAACGTATTGAAGTTTTGACCAACGTTTATTAGTCTGAGGTGCTGAAAAATACGTTCTTGATTACCGATTGTTTTGTTAGTTGATTTGCCAATTCTAAATCTATTTTTTTTTACCCTTTTCGACGTTCTTCTTGTGCTTGCGTACTGAATAGTAACACATTTTGTTCCCTTGCTAGCTAAATTGAGCCAGCAATGATCTAATTCATTCACTATCAACCATTTTGTGGAGGCGCTGTGGTGTAGTGGTCGTGACACTCGCCTTTCAACCAGAGGGTCGTATGTTCGAATCCCACCCATGGCGTCAATTTCCTTCAGCAAGAAATATATCCACACTGTGCTGCACTCAACGTAGGTGAGGTAAATGGGTACCTGGTAGGAATATTTATTCTTTGAAATGCCAAGTGCGCTGCATGGTGGCTGCCGGGCTAAAGCCAGGGTAATAATAATGTAAAGTGACTTGCGCACTCAGCAATGAGAGTGAATAAGTGCGCTATATAACTTGCATATACTATTATATTATTATTATTGTTATTTTGTATTTAAAAAAAGAGAAGTAACTTAAACTTTTAGGGGATTCATCATCCATTACGTGTCGGTTGCACACACACAATGTTTTAAAAGTATCAATCAATATATACCATCAATGTGCTGCACTCAACCCAGGCGAATGGGTACCTGGCAGGAATATCTATTCCCTGAACTGCCAAGTGCGCCGCGGATGGCTGCCGGTCATGGGCTCCTTAAATTGGCAAACATACAGGCAAAAAGTGGCTGCCAACATGGAGAACTTTCCATTCGCTTTGTACACAAAATTTCACATTTTCCTCTTTTTCCAGAAAAGTAGACACAATTTTGTTTCTTCAGTTAACTATATTATAGCCACATCAATTCTGCAAGCATTCCAGAAAGAACGGCGTTGATTCCTCCTTTGAAATATGATATTGATTCATTTTCAATGAATTTATATACAAAGTGAATGAGGAGTTCTCCATGTACGACATCACAGATTATGCTAATTAGCTATACGCATGCCAATTCAAGGATGCCCAGCACAGGTGGAAATGATAATTTTGAAAATTCATAACTTTTGAACGGATTATTCAATCTTGCTCAAATTTTTCACAGTTTGTTCATCTGATTTTTCTTTACATTTACTGACCATATATTATTGTCTGGGTGTAATTCCCCTTTAAGACCAAGTATCGGATCTTGAATGCATTTCCATCTCAGAGTGCCCTCTTGTAATCCTGTACTCATAGATCATCTAATCTGTCTTGAGGCAGAACTTGATCAAGAATGTTCTTATTCCAAAAGCATCATCTCTGAGGATGACATTTAACCTCAGGTTCATGTCATCTTTTGAAAAGGAGAATGTCTCAGTAAACATTTCCTCTTCAAGTCAATCCCTTGCTGGCTAGGGTTATATGCATTCCATGGTGGATAATTCGTACTGGGTGAAAGGAGCCGATCTTGGCAGGTCCATTCTTTCCAAGTGCCAGAGCAGGCATTCCGTAACACTGGCATGACATACATCAGGAATAGGCCCGTAGTTAAAGGGGAACTACACTCAGACATTAAATTGCTATCATTAAATGAAGAAAAATAAGATGAACAAACTGTGAAAATTTGAGCAAAATCGGACAATCCATTCAAAAGTTATGAATTTTCAAAGTTTTGATTTACACCCCTCATGGGCTCCTTAAATTGGCAAACGTACAAGCAGAAAATGGCTGCCAACATGGAGAACTCTCCATTCACTTTGTAAACAAACTTTCTCATGTTCCTCTTTTTCCAGAAAAGTAGACAAAATTTTGTTGTTTTTTTTCGGTTAGATATATTATGGCCACATCAATTCTGCAAGCATTCCAGAAAGAACGGTGCTGATTCCTCATTTGAAATATGATATTGATCCATTTTAAATAAATTTATATACAAAGTGCATGAGGAGTTCTCCATGTATGACATCGCAGATTATGCTAATTGGCTATACGTTGCCAATTCTACCAGCACAGGTAGAAATGATAACTTTGAAAATTCATAACTTTTGAACAAATAATCCGATTTTGCTCAAATTTTCACAGTTTGTTCATCTGATTTTTATTCATTTACTGACCGTACATCATTATCTGGGTGTAAGGAGGTTGCCAAGGGGTCAATTAAATTCCCTCCCCTTGTTATGTGTCAAGGGTTGATGAGGCTAGAGCTATGCAGATGTGGCTTAGGTTTGTCCAGGAACTGCATGGCTAGCATCAGCTTTGGTGCTTATGGGAGAATATTTACTATATGAATACCTCAATTTACTAATGTATGCTTCTATCCACGAACTAATCAGGTACATATGGCAGGCTCGATCTTGGAGTATGTCGAAGAACTGAAGATCTCCCATTCTTAAAGTCTTCATTAATCTGCTATGATTCTCAAAGTGTTTTCTCTCATCTGTCTCCCATGGTCATTTAATACCTGCTTGGTATTAATCTTAATCTTTAAAGCGAATATTATTAATGAACGATAGGCTGGAGCAAATCATAATTTCCTTATGCTTATGTTCTCTGGTAGTTATATTGTATTGATGGAAATCATTAAATCTGCAGCATTCAAAGTCGAAAGTTCAAATATGACGAAAAGTAAAATCTTATCGATTAAACACCCCAAGATTCACACTAAAGGTTTGCAGGGGAAAAAATGGTCGAAAAAATTGAAGCCAATTTGTTTTTTTATTCAGCAACCCCAAAACATCAATTTTAGAAAGAAAAACCTACGGGATGACATAGTGGACCGTACTATAACATTTTGTTGAAAAAGAAGAAAAATATGATGTCAAATATTCATTCATTTTTTTTTCTATGCATGCTCATACTAAATATCCTTTTTATTGCTTTATATCGTTTATTTTACATTGTATTGTTTTGTTTCGTTTCTTTACATTTATATTACTATGATTTGTGATTTGGGGAAAATAAACCTGAACTTGAACTTGAACTCCAATTATTCTGGATTGGTTTAAAGCCCTTAAAACATACCTCGGCCTAAGGCACGCGCGCACCCTGGATTTCGAGACCCGTAGGCTCATCTTATCTGAGAAGCTGACAAGTTAACAGAAAAAAAAATGTCTTCACCTCAAATTTGGCGCACGCGGGGGGGGGGGGCTGAGCTGAACTGAAAAAAAAAGTTGGCGTCCCAGTCATCAGCAAGCTCGGCGCCCTTTTTTCCTCGAATTTGGCGCCCTCCCCCGAACTCGGACAAGCGGGGGGGGGGGGGGGGTTGACGCCCCGACGGTGCATGCGCATCCGGATGGTATATGCATTGACATGATTGAATTGGAGATTTGCAATCAGTGATTCATTTGAAATATGAATTCATCAACAAAAAAGAGAAAGAAGAATTCTACTATAAAACTTGTAGGCACTATTAATGATTATAAACTTTCAGGGGAACACGCACATTGACAGCAACTGTGAAGTAATATTTACATATGTTGGGATAATTACAGTAAATAGCAAATTAAAGTGACAATTTCCACCTGAAATTCATAAATCATTATATCATACGTTATCATATTTATAAATATAAATATGAAGTATGGTATACTCGCTTGGAGTAACAGAACTGCATGTCGCATTGACAGAATTATATCTTACTAAAAAAAAGGCAATGCGGATTATGTAGGTTACATGCATCACACTAACAATATTCTGAAAATACAAATGTCATGATGTTAAGCGGTTAAATTTTGCTGTGCTCATGTATCAATTCCACGAAAAAAAAAGAACTCCCTTGTGTCTTTAACACTATTCTTAGAATAAATAATGAAATACACAGGTATCCCACACGGCAAACCAATCTGTGCCATGTACCTCAGATCTGCACTACGCTGACCCAAAGCATCTTCATATTATACACCGGACCAAAATACTGGAACTCCCTCTCTACCTGCTACTGTGATGTCTGAAACTCAAAATGGTAAAGGTTTCTAAACGCTCTATAATTAATGCAGCATTATTACCCTGGCTTTAGCAATAGCAGCTTTGTGAGGCACTTGTGCATTTTAAGGAATATATTCTTACTAGGTACCCATTCACCTCACCTGGGCTGAGTGCAGCACAATGTGGATAAATTTCTTGCTGAAGGTAATTAGCGCCATGGGTAACACCCAAACCGCGGACCTCTGCATGAAAGGCGAGAGTCAGAACCACTACACCACGTAGATTCTCTCCTCCTCTAAAGCAATATTTTTTCCGAATGCAAATTCACTTGCTAAATATTGAACCCCTGTTCATGCATCCATTGTTTTGACTCACTTTCTCCCCTTTGACACGAAAAGCGTATTTATCTATATAAAGACCGACTCACACCTTTGCGTTTTTAGCCTGCGTAAACCCAGCGTTTTTTTAAAGTAAAAACGCTCCCTTGACGCACAAAGACGCAGTTCATATGGTGGACTGACGGTCATCGTACGCTCGTTGAGCGAAAGCCAAACGCCAGTCCACCGTCTGATCTGCTTATGCTGTCCGTCAAGGAAGCGTTTTTTTTAATTTCCAAAAACGCTAGGCCGACGCAGGATAAAAACGCAAAGGTGTGGGTCGGCATTTACAGTCAACTGCCAGGGAAGTTTGCCATACAAGTCCATTTAGACTCCTTTCTAAGTATTCCCATTATTCATTTTCTTGTATCATTGCAAGAGGCGTATTCATCATTTTCATTCGATTGTCATTTTAACGATGTGTAAATAGATGCGTTTTGTCACTTGCAATTGTCTGTGTATTTTAGAAATGAATTGAATAAATGCACTCAACATATCATTTATAAACATGCATTGTATTATATTGTGAAGCAGGGCTTCCTTATTATAGATCTAGAGCAAACCTACATGGCTTGAATGGAAGTACCCTTATTTTTTATAAGATAAGATCGAATAAATTGAATAAATTCAACATAACTAATTTGTTCTTTCTGGATGTCTGGATAAGGGTTCCCAGATGATTGCATATAAAAACGTTAAGACATTTGCAACATTGTTTTCGTGGATGGGGAACATTTATTAAGCTGTGAAAGTGTTAGACTTCAATATCAGCGTTTAGTGCTTGAAAAATAGAATTAAAAACGTCACCAACTTTATGCAGGATCAAAGCGACAATGAACACTTTATTCAATTTTCATAAATATCTTGATAGTACCTGCATAATTTTCTCCAATTTGCATTTTTATACGTTGGATTTTTTTTCATTAATCTGAATATGGTAATAACATAGGCCTATTGGGGTGTTGCTCAAAATCAACTGCAAATCAACTGCAACTCTGTAAATTGTAACACGCATTTTCATTCGCGCATGGTATGCGCATTTAACAAGACGCGCATAAAACAATGACTTTGATTGGCGCGTTCCGATCAACTGCAACTTGCGATCAATTGCAACTTTTGAGCAACACCCCCTAAGTTAGATAATTCTTTGGAAAAAAACCCACAAAATCTGAATGTGTGACAATGTCTTTACTGGATTCAACTGAATTGATAAAACTTGAATGAGCAAATGAACAACATGATCCTTCATTTTAAAAATGTATATCGCAATGACTATCATAATTATACACACCCCATGAAGCGACGTACTCCCAACACCTCACATATATTCCCCCGGACGAAACGGCGGCGTTTCCATCACGTCTGTGCGTCCACTTCGAACGAGACCTTGGGTACTCCTGCAAGAATTCTCCAAACATTGTCACTTAACAAAACTAGTAAAATATCAGAAGCATGAGTTTATCCTTTTAGGGAAAGTATAAAATCCAGAGATGATTATGTTTCCACTTGTCTTGGTGATTTGTTTCGAGAGCTGCAGAGTGTAACGTTATCCAACACTGAAACAAGAAAATGAAGTCTTATACATCGAGCGCGGTGTACGTCACAAAAGAAAACACCGCATACTTTTTGTCCTAATCCTCAACAGCGAAATGTATGTATTACCAAAATGATTTTCATGTTTTTCCCAGTATTTTTTTTT
>BQKZ01003916.1:15485-26293 GCA_036244855.1 Temnopleurus reevesii
GGGGGGGGGGGGGTTATAGTTTTTCTCACAGTTAGACGAGAATAGCGACAAGTACATGTACAACTACATGTAGGTGAATTTTCTCGATTTTAGTTCTTCTTCCATTTTTTTTCTTCCCAGTGATTATTGTGAGATGAAAAAATATCGAAGGTAGGGCAGGGGGGGGCTTTTCCCCGCCGGGTCAGACCTAAGGAGTGCCAAAGGAGGTGATAACTTTTTTGTTGTCTTGACAGCCCAACTTACACTCAGGGGTTGGGGGCGACAAATTTTCTGAGAGTTGCGCCAAATTTGAGGTGAATTTGAGATCAAAACTTTTTTCTTTTCTTTTTCTTTCATTTTTATTTCTTTTATTTTGCTTGTCAGCCCAGCTCAGTCCTCCGGGGCACCACATTTGCTGAGAGGGGCGCCAACAGTCGATAACCCGGGTATAAACAAAAAATCCTGGGTGCGCGCATGATGTTTGGGTCTATGTGAAGCACAATATGTGGAGACGTCTTCGCAAAAAGAGGATAGCTAAAACCATTTCATGCAATTGGCCCCTTGTTGACACTTTGAGCAGAAGGAACAACCGCATGGACAAAATATACAAGTTTCATTTAAGCGTTCATAATAGCTTTATCCACTTAAAAGAATTTTCCGGAAAGAAATGTAAGTGTAATGTGTAAATGTAAGTGAACAGGTGTCAAACCTGCTCACTGAATAAATATAGGAAGGCTACTTTCTTATTATGCGAAAAATATGATTAAGTGAATAAATATGATTTCATGATGGGACGGAAGGGTCAGAATCGGATTCGGCGGCTATTTTTCATCACCATAGCTACAAGTTTTTCTTCAACAATATGCGATACAATAATCATTGAAATCATTGGTCGATGCCTAAATTATACCGGTTACCGGGCAGGCTACAAATCGGTCGATTGAAACCCTATTTTGTGACCATACCTTAAAGAACCTTTGAAGATGGCACGAAACTCTCTCTTGCGCCACCAATAAATAGTAATGTTTGCTATTGTGTTAGAAGCAATACTTAACGAGCAGATAAGGTAATCACAGAAAGAAAACACACCATTGTCACCATTCCACGTAGTAAACCTTATCACCGACGGAATAGTTATGAGAATAACATTTTCTCCTAAGATAAGAGCAAAGGTCTTCAATACACGTTTGTTCTCTTTCCTTCGTTGTTCAAGCTGACTACCTGTTCCAGCTGGTACATGTGATATTTCTCTGTAAACTATTACATAACAGCACCCAGTCAGGACGATGAAGATGTTACAGATGCAAACGCGCATCAGCTCATCTTCACTTTCGTCATAGCCAAACATGATTACGAACATTGCTACCCCCGTCATAATCATCCAGATGAAGAAACAGACGATGAGGCGACGAGATTTTGTGAGAATGTTGCGGGCGCCAAGCGGGTCGAGCTTGAAGACTATGAACTGTTCCACGGCCACAGATAAAACGCTCGCCGTTGATACAAGGTTTGAAGATACGTACAGTACCTTCCTAGCTTGACGATATAGCTCCCAATTATCCTGCAAGCAATGAATGGTTTAAGAAAAAAAAATCATATTAATTTGTTCACTTCATAACACTGATCTTTCTTTAAACTTTAAATCTCATTAGAAATGACCTCCTTTTAAGAATAATGTTCATCATTATTACCTGATCAAGGCGTTTTAGAGACAAGATATAAACGCGTATTTTATTTGTCTCTACTTGCGCAACATCCAGACATCAAAGAAAATCAAAATAATAGATGTTCAATAGACATTGAAGTATTCATGAATCATTTCAAACATTTAAATGAGAAAGAACAGCTACTCACGCCATTAAACTATTTAGACTCGAGCCAATACGATGTAGTTGAAAATGATGATTTGAACAAACCAATTTCTCAAGAAGAGATTGTTAGACAAATCAAGAAGCTAAAAAACAATAAGGCTTCTGGGGTCGATTTGATATTGAATGAGTATTTGAAAAATAGTAGTAAATCCCTTTTGTGTGCCCTCGCGAAGTTTTTTAATATAATTTTGATAACGGGAATTGTTCCTACAAATTGGACGATCGGGCTGATTTGCCCTATTTACAAGAAGAAGGGATCGATCAATGATCCAGATAACTATAGAGGAATTACGTTACTGAGTTGTCTCGGGAAGCTTTTCACGTCGATAATAAATGAAAGATTGAGTTCATTATTTAATGATAATCATCTTATGGGTGAAGAACAAGCTGGCTTTCGTGAAAACTATTCTACAACAGATCATATATTTGTGCTTCATTCGATAATCGATTTGTATTTATCACAAAAGAAAAGAATATACTGCGCATTTATCGATTATAAAAAAGCTTTTGATTCTATCAATCGTTCATCGCTGTGGTACAAAATGATACAAAATAATATCAAAGGAAATATTTTTCGGGTTATACGAAATATGTATTCGAATTTAAAGTCATGTGTAGTGAATAATTCACAAAAATCAGACTTTTTCAATTGTAACATCGGTGTAAGACAAGGTGAAAATCTGTCTCCTTTTCTTTTTGCTTTGTATATTAATGATTTTGAATTATTTGTGAGAGACAGATATAATGGTGTTGATTTACTACCTCAAAATCTTAGGCTTTTGATGTTGAACAATGGTGTTGACGTATTTTTAAAACTGTTCTCCTTGTTATATGCCGATGATACAATTCTGTTGTCTACTTCTGAAGAAGAAATGCAGATGGCACTGTCAGCTGTTAGTGATTATTGTAAAACATGGTCATTACAAGTGAATGCCAACAAAACAAAAATAGTCATTTTTTCAAGAGGTAAGGTTAAAAAATTTGAGACATTCAAGTTTGATGACAACAACATAGAAGTTGTCGATGATTACCCTTATTTGGGTGTTGTTTTTAGTTACAAGAACGACTTTAAAAAAGCAATGAATAAGCAAGTAAATCAGGCGAAGAGAGCGATGTATAGCCTTATGGCAAAGGCGGGGAAGTTGCAACTTCCATTAGACATTCAACTTGATTTGTTTGATCGCCTGGTAGTTCCCATTCTAGTTTATGGAAGCGAAATTTGGGGATGGGGAAACTTATCACAAATAGAGATTTTACACATGCAATTTTGTAAGTACATTTTGAGGCTGAAGAAAAATACAATGAATAATATGGTTCTAGGTGAACTAGGTAGAGTTGAAATATCTCTGACCATCAAGGAAAGAATGATTAATTACTGGTTGAAAACTATAAATGGAGAAAAATGTAAATTATCAACAATAGTTTGTAATGTATTAAAATTATTGGATGATAATGGAATATACGCTTCCCCCTGGATTGTACATATAAAAGGTCTTTTGAATGAATTGGGTATGTCAAATATTTGGCATGAGCATGAAAGCGTTAGCATGTCATGGTTAAAGAGAGCTGTTAAAATAAGGTTAAATGACTCATTTTGTCAAGAATGGCAAGGTAAATTGAATGAAAGCAGTCAAAGTATAAATTATAGAATTTTCAAAACTAGTTTAAAATTGGAAAGATATCTTTTGGCACTCCCACCTTCATTACGTTTTGCTTTGGCAAAGTTTCGTTGTGGTAACCACCGTTTACCTGTGAATACAGGAAGATACGCAGGAATCGAACGAAGAGATCGCATTTGCCAGCTTTGTTCATTGAACAAAATGGGAGATGAATTCCATTATTTGTTTGAATGCACAGCACTTTGCAAAGAAAGAATTTTGTTTATCAAACCATACTATAGAAAGAGGCCTAATGTTTTAAAGATGGAGGATTTGTTTAATTCGGTGAACTACAAGGAGCTGAAAAGGCTTGCTCAATTCTGTGTGAAGATTATGTCACTTTACAAGAAATGATTTTACAAATTTATATTTCTGTATTTTTCAGATTAGTTCGGATTTATTTTATTTTGCTGTTTGTTTTGATTTTTGGTTGCTTTTGTGGACTTTACTTAATATACAATGCATTTGTATGCTATAGTTTCAAGTCGCCGCCAATATGTTAAGGCGATTATTTTCTTTTTAATTTAGTTGTCTTTATCAATAGTGTTCAGAGATAGTACTCAATGTCAGGTGATGTAAATATGAAATTGAATTTAAATTATTATCATTACATATTAGTATTATTGTCGTTATTACTATGATTATTACTATCATCATTATCATTATTATTGTCATTATTTTATAATCATTTTCATCACAATCACCTTTATTATTATCATATATTATCATTTATGTTATGTTAATGTATATGTAAATGTTTTGTTTATCTGTCAAATGTGAGTATTTCATGTTCTCCAATGCTCTACACTTGAGTGCCATGAGAATAAAGAATTGTCATTGTCATTGTCATTGTCATTGTCATTGTCATCGATTACGTCACAATGCCTCATCGCTTTGTAGAGTGGAATAACAACGATATACCCCTCTTCGCGCGATATCAATGGCGTTTGTGTACAAAATTGGCGGTCCATAAAAGCGGTATTTCCCTCTACGTCCCCAGGGTTCCCAAGGCAGCTGATATGAGGATATCCAGTGCGCGCAGTGAATTGCAGCGAGCAAGGCCGGTACGTGTGTGTGGACTGTGTGTGCAGTCAACCGCTGATTTGTAAACAAACCTTGTGGGATCATATTTTGGATCATATTTTGGATCTCATACTTTGCCTACGTATAAATAACGTCAGGTAATAATAATAATATTGACTGACCTTTCTTTTGGGAGATACCAAAAATATTTCCTTCACTGGATCCATATTTCCCTCGTCTTCGACTCGGGAAAATATGGATGCCGTGAGGGAAATATATGTGGTAGGCCTATCTCCCTCAAGGCCAGTCAATATTATATAATTATTTTCACGGCAATTGAATTATCACGGTTGACGGATCGGAGTCTATGTTTGATATCTTATAAATCCCTTCATCGGTCGAAAGCAACGAGAAGCTCAGTCGGTAAATAGTCTGCCTTGGAATGAAACGAGCCTCCATGGTGCAGGTTCAAACCCACAACTAACTGTTGCACTTTTATGAAAAGGGCGCATGCAGTATGCATTACTTTTGTGTGTATGTGTTTGTGTATGTATGTTTGTATATATGTGTGTGTGTGTGTGTGTGTAGGTGTGTGTGTGGGGTGGTGGTCCTTGGAATAACATAAATGGGGGTAAAATTTCCCATAAATCGTGGAACATGGTAGCATATTATCAGGGATTGTTGCTCGAACTCGTATCGCGGAAATCAATAAAAAATTCAAGCATAAATGATTATCAGACTTTGATCGATAAAAACCGATGGTGCCACAAAATGATATGGCCCAACAAACAATTCGTGAGAGTTGACGTTGGATATACTGTTCTTAAAGCCCAAGTATAGTTTTGGTAAAGATTAAGAAATGTGAATTTTTGGAATGTTAATCATGACATATAATTCTTATACACACTTTGAGACCATGTAGCATATTTTTTCACGAGCTGAATCTTTTGAAAATTTGAATTTGACCGTTAAATCATATTTAGCGCCCTCTTTTGGTTATAACAATAGTTTGTTTGTTATTGGTCATAAACAAACTTATTTCCAAGATTTGACAAAAGCATGATAACAAGGAATAAAACAAGATTAATTTCTGAAATTTTAATCAAAATCTGTGCATGAGAAGTTGTCCTATATCAAGAAAGAAAATATTGAATTAGTGTCGGGGGACACGACGCTGAACTATTTTACACATTTCAGGTCATAACCTTTCCAAAAGTTATTCATTTTTCGCACAATCTTTTGTACAAAATGTTTATGATACTATGTTTCATTTTATATAGATTTGAAGACAAAATTTGGTTACAAAAATATTCGCTTTTACCAAAACTTTACTTGGGCTTTAAAAGGAAGCAAAAAGTTGTATATTTTCCCTTATAGTAAGTATACCTGTGCAAATCCGAGCCACTCCAAATATTTCATTAATTCGCTGAAACTGAACAGGCAGTCGGCGAGGATGATGTTGGACGGGAAAATGTTCCGTTTCTTTCGAAGGCGACGATGACACACGATGATGAGCACTGAAGCAATCGTGAAGACAAAACCAATGCCTGATATGGCACCACGGGCATGGATCAACGAGATGAACGTGTCATAAGAACAGCCGTATATGTCAGTATCAGACAATCCTGCCAAAGAGAAACTGTAAAATGATTCGTTCAAGAAATAAGTGTCGTTCAAATATGTCACCATTTTGTGAATCGATTATCGGCGAAAGCGAAAAACGAACTAAAGTGTAAATCCTAAAAGTCGGTTCAACAATGGGCAAAATATTAATCTAAAACATTATTCTCAATCAAACATTTTACATTTGGATAAATACAGAAATTTCCGCAATCAGTAAAATTTCAGTCAGTGAGTGACCGCATTCGTACGGAAAATATACAACAGTAATGATTTGCATGAACATGGAAAAAAGTTAAATTCACATCTTCACGCTCATAAATCAAATGAAAATTGAGCTTTATTGGCTCATAAGGATATTTGCATGAAGCATCATTACATAAATCAGTGCGTGTCGTAGAAAGTGACATTTTCAAAAGATGTTTTGGAAAAAATATCTGCAATTTAATCACCTTTTCAATGAGGAAGTGCCGGTGGATTACATTGTAAAGGCAGTTCAATGGACGGAATTATACTTTGAATAAACCGCCATATTAAAAGATAATCGTAAATTAGAAGCACTTTTGATGGTTGTCATGAAAACCATTTGTATTTTTCATCTAACCATGCAAATATATGTAAATATTGGATTGCATTGTTCAAAGCATATCATTATAGGCTTACAGCTTTTGTACCTCAGAGCAGATATCCTAACTTGCAAAGCTGCAAGTATAATTTAGCATAATTTTTTTTAAAGAATCCCTTTTAACCCACAAGTGCATATCTAGCTCAAAAATATAATATCTGCACTCATGTATTTAGCGATGATAAGGGCTGACGGCGAATAGACAATGTTATAAAAAAAAGTACTTGTAGATAAATCGTAACTTTCTGTCCATCTGATTTTGCTACTTTCAAACCATAGGCCTGCAAAAAAATTCTGGACAGACTTATGCGAAATGACACTTGCACCACTTTTTGGCGCACATTGGCCCGATCATCATGCCAGTGCGTAAACTAGTCGTACACTGGCGTGAAGTGTGCGTCAACTCGTCGTGACTGACTGCGTGCCATGTCGGGATGAGAATTTTGAAATGTTCAAAATTTTGGTCACGACAAAATTTCGATACCGGGTCTTGAACTATGCGCAAACTGTTCGTGAACTCATGGGAGCGATGCGGGAGTGAGGATGCTTGCCAGAAGGTGGCAATGTGCGCCATGACACGACTGTCACGAACTGCCGGAAATGGCCCTCACTCACTCCGATCTAGTGACAACGTCTGTATTGCGAAAACTCGTCTTTCCAATGCGGGAAGTGCGTAAATCATGCGCAAACTATGCGCAAGCTATGCGTAAACTCGTCGTGTCAGTTTGTGTCAATGTGGACAAATTCAGGAACTATTCGTGAACTCGTCGTGAACGATGACTGAACCAGTCATGAACAGTGCCGAAGCCTCCCAGTTCGTAACCTCAAAATGGCACGACTTGCCAGAAAAAATCGTGACCGAAAGTCGTGCAAGTGTCAAATTTCAAGCCTCTGTCCCATTTAGGCGAATGTGATAACAACAATCTATGATTTATAAGTTGCAAGTACTCCTAAAGTATGAAATAACCTTTGTACCGAATGCAGCGATAATATCATAGAATATATAAAATACATTTAGGCGATCTTTCACAGTAAAATACAATGCTTGCGGTATGTCATCACCGTAAATCAACATGCATTTCCATGATAGTGAACTTTTTATCATTCAGACGCATTTAAAACCTTATTATACAGTTCTCGTTTAAATGTTTGGCGTTTGAACACGTTGCCAGTCAACTGATCACTGATTTTGGAAATCCGTGTCATTTTGTCAACAGGATTGGGATGGTTTCGTCATTTTGGAGTATAAGAGTGTCCTATGTTCTCTTCGTCATCACATATGGAACGCTGTATGGTTTATCAGCAGGGCTTGTCTCCGCCCCACCTAGCATCGCAGCTATGAAGGTAAAGCCCCGGTCACATAGAACCCCGGAAGCAACACGATTCACCCCGACTCGTTGTTCTGAGGCAGTTAACTGTGAATTAATTAAAGAGTCGGGGTGATTCGTGTTGCTTCCAGGGTCCTATGTGATCGGGGCTTAAGGCTACATACTAAAAAAAATGTACACAAAGGTTGCAAACCTTCGCAAAAGGCGCAGTCTGCGGCAAAACTCGCAAAGGAGATTTATTGCACCCTTTTGATGCACACGCTCAGCAAAAAAAAAAGGTACATGAAACGTGCAAACTACTGACAATGGTACAATAATGTAACTTTTTAGCAGCTCAGGCGGACGCTGTTGCAACAAAATGAAAAAAATTGTACATTTTGTGTTCGATTTTTTCCTTCAAAAAGGTGCTCCTATTGTTTGAGATGTTTGCACAACAAAGGCGCATTTGCCACATACGATAGCTGCTCTGCGCTCCAGAACCTGCTACCTTCCAAAGCCCCTGAATTTTAAAGAATCCCCGAGTAGCGTGTTCAGCGGATCTTTTTTTTTATTGGTAAATTGACTTAACTCTTTATTCTATACTACTATATTCAATCGCATATTCCCATCATTAAGCCCTGGTCACATAGGGCCCCGGAAGCAACACGATTCAACACGACTATTTATTCTGAGGCAGTTAACTGTGAATTAACAAAGAGTCGGGGTGAATCATGTTGCTTCCGGGGGCCTATGTGACCGGGGCTTTAGATACATATTGCACGTTTAAAAATAAGTCCATTAACACTTTGAGTATAGGCCTAATTTCCCTATTTCCCTGAAGCTATTTCCATCCAGCAAACCGCTCAATCTATAGTTACACTCGAAGCCGAAACCTCAGTGTAGAAACTACGACAGAAATCCGGAAGCTTATTGGTGCACCGCGAAGACGAGTTTGCATAAGTTGCATTCTCGCCTTCTCGTCATAAGCAAGGCGTCAAGGCGAGCTTGTACAAGTCGCCTCCTCGCCTTTTCGACCAATACAATGCGCCTTGGCGAGTTAAATAACTCGCCTTCGCGCTGAAGTTATATAAGCTTCCGGAGGACTGTCGTAGTTTCTGAAATGTCAAGGTTTGGACTCTAAATGTGAACACACCTAAACTAACAGTCGCTCGACACGTACAAGCTTCCGTATTTCTGCCGTGATTTCTCAAACCTTAATAATATTAATAATACACAACATTTATAAAGTGCTCAATACGAAGTGTTTCTAAGCGCTCTGTGCATTATTACCCGGCTATAGCATGGCTACCATTCGGCGCTCACCGCATTCAAAGGAATTTCTTCTTACCGGTAACCACTCACCTCACCTGGGTTGAGTGCAGCACGATATGGATAAATTTCTTGCTGAAGGAAACTGACGCCATGGGTAGGATTCGAACCTACGACCCTCGGGTTGAAAGGCGAGAGTCAGAACCACTACACCACGATGCCCTAGGGTTTTGGGTTCTAAAGGCCGACTCACACCTTAGCGTTTTTAGCCTGCGTCGGCCCAGGGGAAATTTAAAATGCTCCCTTGACGCAGAAAGACGCAGGTCATAAGGTGGACTGACGTTTGGCATACTTTCGTTGGGCGCAAGCCTAATGTCAGTACATCGTATGATCTGCGTATGCTGTGCATCCAGGGAGTGGTTTTAATTAAAAAAAAAACCAAAAAAAAAAACCAAAACCGCTGGTCCAACGCAGGCTAAAAACGCAAAGGTATGAGTCAGCGTTAGTATATAAAACTTTCCTTTTTTATATATTTCTATAGAGCACTACCTTCAATTGTTCTCTATTGTATTTTGTTTGCTTTGTTGCATTTTACGAACTAGCTATTTCCACCCACCAGTAACCTTAACTTTCTTAAGCTCACTGCACGCGAGTGCCACGCGTAATAGTACTGTCAACCCCGAAACAACTGACCATTTTTTTCAGGATGATGTAAATTCTTTAAAATATAGATCACTTCTATCGTTATTTGCAGTTTATCATAGTTTTATTTATGCTTGAATTCGAACAACTTGAGTTCAGATAATTTTTTAATACTAAGGAACAGCTATTGCAAGGCGCTTATAGAAACGCTAGTAAGAAGCGCCATACAATTTATTATCGCTATTATTTTTAGCGAATGATCTAACTCGAAATTATGTGATTAGGGGGCGAAATCAATGTGAAAATTAAGACAATGTTCCAAAGCGATCTACAGTATTTTAGGAAACCCCCAAATATGTAAGTTTACATGCACACTGTAATCATTGTCATGCATGAATGATTTCAATTGCTGTCTCTTGCTCCACTTCACATCCTGAAAAGTGAGCTAATAGTGAAATGAAAAAGTAACAAATGATTGAGTAGTGTATGTTTCATTGCGGCCCTCAGTGGTTTATGGGTTAACCTACTTTGAACCATTCTCGATTTCATTGAAGTAATCAGCACTATTAATCCCATACACCGCTTGGTATTTACCCCGATTGTGTTTGCTTGGCTTTGGTACATTTAATGCCGAAACAGTTCCACCCATCAGCGAATTTATTCATTTTATGTTCGTCGGAGTCTTTCTTGATTTTGTAAACAATTTTATATCGGACTTTACGATCGATTAAATCCATTTGCCCCCCCCCCCCCAATCGATAGAATCTCGGTAGTTGATCGCGAGAACGACCCTTTGTCGAGAACGACCCTTTGT
>BQKZ01003916.1:33532-43895 GCA_036244855.1 Temnopleurus reevesii
TTGCAGGTTACCTCTGTCGTGTTATGCGGCACGTTGTCCGCGATGGTGCTTATACTACCATCGACGCGTCTCCAAGGACGATTACTCTACGCCTTGCTGGTGTCTGGTGTGTTTTTCAACACAGGAGGTGCAACGGCCATCCAGCCAGTATTTGCAGTGAGGTGCGTATGAATCAGCGTCAGTTTAGATTATTTTCTTTCCAATCAAATAAAAATATGATAAAAAGTCAATTACAAAGTTAACACAATAATATAAACTATTCCCGAAAAATTAAGTCGAACGTAGACAATAGATCCGTACACGGTGTATTCAACCGTGCGGACAAAACAATGACAAGCCGGTTCCGATTTCTATACTATAGCATTACAAAGATCAATTGAATTTGCGTTTGACATGATTCTTCGAAAGTAGTTTATATCGTGATTAGTTCATTTCCACAAAGAGTCGTATCTTTTGACTGGCTGGATCGATTTTGATGAAATATATGTCATTCATCTGGTTAAGAAATACTCTTCACGAATGTGGGTAAAAATACCTGAAATACGTCAATTTTGCTGGGATATTTCGTGCAACGGCAATCCAGCCAGTATTTGCAGTGAGGTGAGTAGGAATCAGCTTCAGTTTAGTTTATTTTCATTTCTAATCAGATCAAAATATGAAAAAAAAGTCAATTACAAAGTTAACACGATAAAAACTATTTCCGAAAAAATAGGCAGATTTACTTATATATTCAAATTCATGTGCTTTTCTTGCCACTGAACGTAGTTACGTGGTATTCCTTCAACTGTTAAATAACAATAATACTTGGAATCCAGTTTGCATACATTACTTGTTGCTATGTCGGGCAAGCCTCGGGCAAGCTTTAGGATTGTCAAGAACAACCTTTGTGTTAAAGGTATGCATACAATTTGCATGTATTAGTAGACCCGCATATTAAGTCAAACATAGACAATAGATCCGTACACCGTGTATTCAACCATGCGGACACAACAATGACAAACCGGTTCCGATTTCAATACTATAGTATTACAAAGCATTGAATTTGCGTTCGACTTGATTCTTCGAAAGTAGTTTATATCGTGTTAGTTAATGATTAGTTAATTTCCACAAAGAGTCGTATCTTTTGACTGGCTGGATCGATTTTGATGAAATATATTTCATTCATCTGGGTAAGAAATGCTCTTCACAAATGTGGCTAAAATACCTGAAATACCCCAATTTTGCTGGGATATTTCGTCACCGATTCTACGAACCGGCCTACTTGCTAGGAATAGTTGCACAAACCAGTCGTAGCAATTCAATTGAAACAAACGCTATAGAAATGACATGAAATTGAAAGGTATGACATTGCACTTGGCGGTATGTCGGGGTTTCTACATGTTCAAGCAGCACACCGTAGTTAGAGACCGCTTCGTAAAAACACTAGTGATCTTATTGGGACATTCAGTAAAACAAATAATCTTTTAAAGAAAGCGCATGAGCATGAGCACCTCTTTTTTATTCTTCTCTTCTCTAGGGCATATGGAGAGGAGCATTTTGTTGGCAATGTCATCTTTATTACAGTGATGAGTACAGTTGTTCCCAATATTTTAGCGATTCTGACTTCATTAATTCAGCATTTTCTCTCCTGGGAAACATTGTTCATTTCCTTAGGAGTAATACCTGGAATTGGTAAGTATATAGTAAATACATCCACTATGAGCAGAAAAGACAAAGGATTTTGGACAAAGAAAATAACTACATTCAGTCATTCACAATAGCACTATACACACAAAAAAGCACCTTCGCTATTCATTGTGCAATGCCTGTTTGACATATTTCAGCAGAATAAGAAGGAAGGAATTTACTTTTGTGTGTATTTAGTTCCAGAATGCTTGAAAGAGGTTGTTTAATTTGTCTAAATTAAAGCCTTTGTCCCTATTTTCACAGTGGCTTACAATTTTGCACATAGGGCCCCGGATTCAACACGACTGTTTGTTCAGTTAACAGTTAGCTGCCTGCGAACATCGAATCATGTTGCTTCGGGGCCCCATGTGACCAGGGCCTATGCCCTAGAAGCCCCCTAGCAACACGATTGAACACCACTCTTCTGATGTAAGTTCACAGATATTAACTACCTCCGAACAAAGAGTCGTGTTTAATCATGTTGCTTCTGGGCTTCTATGTGACTTGGGAATTAGAAGGTTGGGCAAAAACTTACACAATACCGTTGGCTACGATACCACATTTCCTACGTATTGTGGAATTTTTTTCATGTCGGCAACTCTCGGTAAAAATATGTCCAACTAATTTTGCTTATATTGATTAAAATTTAACCAATAGTTGTGCGGACAGTATGTTGCTCAATGTTGTGTTATTTTTACCCATCTTTTAAAAGAGTATATTCATTGTCTTCTTTCATATTCATTCAACTTGTTCAAATATCGGAAGCTCAATTTTCATGTAGTTATTTGCAAATTCTGATTATTCTAGGATAATTTTTTATCTTGGAACAAAATTAAATTCCCAAATGCATAAGAATTAGTTTTTACATTTCTATGTTAATAGATCCCTATTTTAACTTCTCTTTTATCGTTCCTTTCTTTTACAGCTATGTTTGCAGGCATGTTCATGAACTTGAAAAACGGCCAAAACCAGTATGTTTAATCCCAGTCAGCACATACATGTATAGGTTCAGGAACTTGAAAAGCCGGGTCAATCTATGATGTTGAGCAGCGTAGCCAGGAGTCATCTTTGTGAGCAGAGCACACCCCTCCTCCCCTTTCAGGAACAACGCACAAACTGCAATTTTACCGATTAAAAATACATAAAAGTACTCAGGAGACAACATTTTTGTGTGTGTCACATTCAGTTTTCTGAAAAAAAAGATCTATAATTCATAATTCATAATTTCATAACTCCAGAATGCATTATAAACATGCTGGACACGATAACCACAAGCATATCGAGATAGGCTGCCTGGGCTTTGGATGTATTCCAGTGCGAAGCATGAACGTTCACTCAGTGTAGGCAATTTGCTAGCAACCACTGACAGAGATGTCGACCATTCCGGAATATGAATGATGTGTATTGAATTCAAGGCCCCCGTTAAAAGTGAATAGCCGAGAGTGATATAATTGTTGTCATGTTTTCTCTCACTTTTGTTTAGCTTTGGTAACTTTATTCACATCTTAATTTAACCTCATGCACATTCCAGTACATTTGGCATCTCTGCTACCAACCATCGGTATTTCTTTAAAGTGATAAATTTTTAAGGAAAAACACTTTTGGCTCTCATGTTACGCAAAATGGATCTTTCAACTTGAACCATGATCGGGCAGAGATATTCCTGGGCGGTGTTTCACCAAGATAAGAAATACTTTAATGACAGCTTTAAGAATGACTTAGTCATTATGCATGAGAACAGATACCAGTTGTTCTTAAAGCCTTTCTTATCTTGATGAAACATTGCCCTGATCGAGACCACCTAATTTTCAGCATTCACGAGCAAATTTCAAATACGTCTTCAGATCTCTGAATTCTAAGGAATGTCACAAATCAATGATGTAGAACGTCCATAATCTGATGATTGCTTTGATTGATCAATACATTTGTTTTGTGTTTGTGTCTATATGTACTTTATTATTAATTGATAATTATGCCAAAATAATACAAATGTATTTAATATATTCAATATCAATAAATGTAAATTTATATAGTATTAAAAAATGTGAATCTTGAATGTCTGAATCATGTAACTTGAGTGATCCCAAGGAAAGCACTTGTTAAAATCTAAAATCTAAAATGTTAAAATGCAAGGAGGCCAAAAAATGACAAACAAAATTGTAACATACCAATGGGAACATCAGGCTGTTTCATTTTTTTTTGGGGGGGGGGCAGAAGTACCCACAAGGAAACTACATTCAACCTTGCCTTGTTCGAATCTGTGGGACTAAAGAAATGGCTTTGGGTATTCAAGAGAAAATTTGAATTACAAGAGCCATGTTGGGTGGTAGAATAATATGATGTACAGTAGAGACTTCAATTCAAGTCTTACGGTAATCGACTTGGCCATGGTTGACTGTAGAATGTACATAAATGTATGTGTGTGTCTATGTGTGTATGATAGATCATATTTTTAATAAACATTATACCATCTCCCAAGTAATGAGAGTTAATAAAAGAATAAAATAATAACAATAAAAAAAAGCCAAATTGTAATTGAATTTTTAAAATCTCAATTTTGCCCCCTGAAGGGGTTTCTTGAGTCAGCAATTTTGATAGAATCTGTCACGTCATGTCATACAACACTCCATTCATTCTGTATGCCTAATTTCAACGTTTCATGTCTTTACAGAAAAGCCAACAGTAAGTTGGATTTCCTTGATTATTATGTTGAATCTTTATTCTATATTTGACATTATAATCCATGAGTATGACAATAGTGACTGTGGTAGCATATATATCAAATTGAATGGGGAGTTGTCCACTACAACATCACAGATTCTGCCTCAAATAAAACTTCATAACTTTCGGACGGATTGTTAAAAATTTTCAGTTTGTTCATCTCATATTTTTCGAACAATAAGAGCATGATAATTCCAGGTTTCAATCCAAGGTTTATATAGATTCCTGATAATTTCATACTGGATAAATATGAATAGGAAAAAGATTACATGTAAAATAATAGATGAGATTGGACACATTTCTAGATTCCACAACATTATCAAACATATTTAATTGTAATTCTCATTGCGCATGTTGTACGATATAAAAAACACAACAAAGCAGAATTAGAATTCTAAATATATGTCTATCAGACATGCCAACCATTCATGAATATGCACAACATGTATTCTCATTTGAGTTCATGACTTTCATCACAAATTAATGGTGGAGAGTAACATTATCATCGTTATGTTTGCTATCAGTTCTGTTCAGCTGTTGCGCTGTTCTCATTTTATCTTTATCTCCATGCATCTTCATGCATATTCTGGAATGGTTGGCATCTCTGATATATTAATCCAATCACATTTCACACACTTAACAACATTTTGCCAGACAAATCACAAGTTATCGTATCACTAGGAACATTCCTGCTCACTTGAAAAAAAAATACCCCAAGACCATTTCAATGGTTTCTTGGCAGTTTGTACATTTCTTTTATGAAGTGTGAAGAAAATCAAGTGAAGCTAAAGCAAAAATGAAAGAAAGGTACAGCCCTTTAAACTCGTATCACCTGTCACTGAATTTTTTAAAATCTAATTTAAACCAAAAAAACCTCAGAATATAAAATCTGCAAATTGTCATTCCTCCATTGAAAATTTGAATGAAAGAATACACTCCTTGACATGGGAGGCACAGATGTCAACCGTTCTAGGATATTCATGAGGAAATAAATTAAAATGTGAATGACAAAACAGTTGAACCAAATATTTTCCTATGATAGAAAGCATGATAACAATGCCCACTAATGCTTTCTCTCCTGAAAGAAAAACATTTGGCTCAACTGCAGGGCTGGTTACTGGTGCAAATATGGTACCTCCAACACAAAGATTGTTCTTGACAACCTTTAAATAATATTATAATAAAGAGAACACAACTTTTTAATAAGAACATGTTTCGAAGTGGCATCACTTCATCTTCAGCTTAAATAATACTTACAAGTTAGGGTTTATATAGCATTTAAGGCAATTAACAATATGTAAAGAATGTGATTTCATCGCAATTGAACCCAAAAGCTGAAGATGAAGTGATGCCACTTCGAAACATAACTTATTAAAAAGTTGTGTTCTCTTCATTATAATATTATTTAAATTCATATCGTGTTGTTCTTTTGGAAGTACAACCTTTAAAGTTCTCCCAGGTGTGAGCGACATGTGAGCAACATCTAAGCATGCAATACATTTGAATCGATAAGTCAACAGGTGTATTTTCTGCAGGATTCTGGACAACTAGTGACTTAAACCATACACTGTTGAACATTGTTTTTCTTTGATAGGCATCACATTGAACAAAACATCAATCACTTTGATCTTTTATAATGGAAAGATTTCAGGCCATGAATCCTGGAATTTTTGTGGGCAACTCAAAATAGAACACTTTGCAAAAATAAAAACAGTAAGTGTAGCATTACTACTCTTCTTAACATAACTTTGAATACGTAATTAGAGCTCCAATGAAAATCCCCAGTACTTAAAAAAAAAGGAAATCTGGACAAAACATGAATCCCAACATATTCATCTGCAGATGAATAAAGGATAATATGTTAAAACAACCATTTTACATCAAAGTCAATCATGTAAAACAGAAAACCTGATTTAAGAGCCTGATTCTGCATATTGGCCTCAAGAACATTAGATGACAAGCTGTTTGGGAAAGACATACAAGGTACTCTAAAGAGTGTCGCAGAGGCATTTAATATGGGACAGAAAATCTCATAGCTCAATAGAAAATATCATACCTTGACAAAAAATGGTAAACCCAGTAAGAGTGTCGCTGAGGCATTTAACATGGGACAAAAAATCTCATAGCTCAACAGAAAATATCATACCTTGACAAAAAAGGGTCAATGTCGTTTCCATAGTCGGCATGACCGAAGGAGGTACGCCACCCGGCGTCATGACAACCGTGATCATAAGATTCAGCGGTCAGCTCATCAATGGAGTCGCTCTCGGGCTCCAGTAACAGTCACTCATCCACCCCTATCACCACTGCATCAGCCAGCAGGCCAGAATTATCCCAACGCTCCTGACTACTCACCGACAAAAAGTGGTGAGTTCCCCAATCTTTGCGGGAAAACTTAAGTTGTTTTTTTAAAGATACTTGATCTCAGAATACCTCTGATCCATATATTGTGAAGTCCATTGCAGGCTATACAGTAGATTTTATATCTACTATGTTTCAATTTTATCAACCTAGCAATAATTGTTTTTCTTGTGAAAAGAAATTGGTCATTGACAACAAAAGTATTGATCTTCTCGAAAAGCAGGCCATAAGAGAAATTCAATCGTCTGATTGCTTTTATCCATAAACAATTTTTACCATCACTTTGAAATCTGGTGGACTGAGACCAATTATGAATTTAAAGAACTTGAACAAATTTGTTGTGAACTAACATTTCAATTTGAATTGATCAAAGATTTGATAATTCAAAATTATTTTCTGACAACAACAGATCTCAAAGATGCATATTTTTCAATTCCTATTGATTATAGCCAACATGGTTATCTTTCCTTTTCATGGGGTGGAAAATTGTACCGTTTTCAATGCCTCCCTTATGGGTTGAGCTCGACACTGGTGTATGTACTAAGATCATGAAACCTGTTATTGCCTCAATTCGGGCAAGGGCCAGGGGCATACAATATTTTTCTTAATTAAGGTTTTTACGGCACACTAGTCAATTCTGACTATACGGCATACAAGCCGCGATAACACATTATTTGTAGTTAACTTACTTGAATCTATGGGGTTCACGATCAATTATGCCAAGTTGTCTTTGACTCCTAGACAACAATTTCCTTTCTTGGGTTTATTCTATGAGGATGACAATCAGTGTACCACTTGAAAAGAAAATTTTGTTTCATTGGTTCATCCATTTGGCATACCCACTACAAAAATTTGGTGTCAGAAGTGGGATCGCCATTCAAGGTGTTAACGCTTAAGAAAAGAAAAAGACAACCAACCACACCCCAAAAAAATATAGAAAGTGTATTCCTATATTGTCTGTTGATTGTTAAGTCTGTGACCTTAGCGTTATCTAAGTTTTCTTTGCCTTTTTATAGTTTGCATTAATAATTTTTATTTGATTAGAACGAAGAGAACGAACCATGCCTGAAACAGGAGATACTAACCCAACCTCGACTCGGGCTACCACGCCAGTCATGTATATTTAAAATTATGTCATCAAATCTTCCATGTACAAATGATTATTTATGTTTTAATTTTGTTTTGAATTTCTTCGCGTGGGCCATTCAGGAAAGAGAAAACTCAGGAATCGAGTATTTCTTCGTAAGCAAATCCGAGTGTGAAAAGAACGCCCACAAACTAACTGAGAAATTCTCGACAGTGAAGTCCGTGCCTGGAACTTTAAAGATACATGGTGTAATTGGGATTGGTGTCAAAAGCTGGTTAAAGATGTTTCATGCTATTGTGAAAAATGTTATATCAATCACAGTAGTTATGCGAATTCATCTTCGAGAATGTGCGATGGATGGAAGACCCGTAGCCTTAACGTTCAACTGACGTAGCACAAGACCTGAAGAATGACGATACTACGCCAACTTTAACAGATCCTAACAATGATGTAAGTGCTGAATCTTCTACAAATGATGCGCAAAAACCTACTTACCAAACAGATAAATGGGTCGCAGCATTATACGATGGCGAATGGTACATCGGTAAAGTATTGGCTGTTGATGAGGAAGACGCTCACATTTCTTTTATGACTCTTGGCAGCAAGGTGAATGAAAACGTGTACAAGTGGCCGCAAAGCAAAGACGAAATATGGGTTCCCATTTCCGTACTTTCCTATGAATACCACTATTCCCTTATTTACTGGGGAACAATATGGCTAACCCCTCTCTCCCGTAGGATCCAATATAAACCCAGTTACCAAACAGAAAGTCAAACTGACCTACCACTTTCCCCTGTTCGTAAGTCCTCCAGAATGAATCTTGGAGTACCCCCACCTCGCTATGAGGCTTCTGCTCTCAGCATGGTTCAAGAGAGGCACAATCAAACTTTTGAAGAGCATATGCTTGAGATGGAACAGCTTATGGCTGAAGTACATGATTATTTCAAGAGTGCATAACATAGCGAATAGAATGGATGAAGCTAAGGCGGGTGACAACTATGTCAATGAGTTTTCACGTCAGGTACATTTGTTGACCACAAATAATCAATTGATTATAAAATTTAAAGAAATGCGGAATGACTATCCTATGTTTTTCTGTACTCCGGGTAGTTCAATAAATGTATCGAGAGTTGTAAATAGCTTATTCATCATGACATGGAAGTCATGATTTCTCAATCAAGACTTACCATCAGGAAACCTCAAGCAACAAGCCTGGCAAAGGCAACAGCATTAAACCAAACAACCGCGAACAAATTCTTTGACAATCTGAGCACTGCGATGAGGAGACATAATATGGCCCCACAAAACATCTACATGTACAATGTGGATGAAACTGGTGTGACAACTATTCAAACGCTCAACCACATTGTAGCACAGAAGGGGAAAAAGCAAGTTGATGCTCTAACATCTCAAGAGCAAGGTACGTTGGTGACATGTGTCATTGCCATTAATGCTACTGGAAACGCGTCCCCCCCCCCAATATACATCTTTCCGAGGAAGAACTTTAAGCAACACTTCATTCGTGATGGCCCACCAGGATGCATTGTCACAGCCAATGGCACAGGTTGGATGCAACAGGAGGATTTTGTGGTATTTCTTGTATACACTTTGTGAAGCATGTCAAGCCCAATAAAGACAATCTGAGCACTGTGGTGCAACCGTATTACTGAGAACATCAAGTTGGCAGGGTGTCCACAAACATTGCATGAGGCTGGCAAGAACAGGGAGGGAGTTACATGTTGGATCAGTTCTAGAAACTGGTGGCCCATCAGGTGTGGATTGCTTCGTTAATAACACAAATTACAAAGCGGCAAAAGACCTGTCTGATGTGGAACCTCGCACCAAGGTATTGGTGACGGGAGTGTCCAGGGGAGCAGACTCCCAGCTCTGGATTCGCAAGATGGTTGCAGTGTATTACTATGAATATCAAGTTGGCAGGGTGTCCACAAACATTGCATGAGGCTGGCAAGAATAGGGCCGGAGTTTTATGTTGGATCTGTACTAGAAAGTGGAGCCTCATCAGTTGTAGATTGCTAGGTGAACAATGTGGGCTGTGAAGCGGCAAAAGACCTGTCTGATGTGGAACCTCGCACCAAGGTGATGGTGACCGAAGTGTTCAGGGGAGTAGACTCCAAGCTCTGGATTAGCAAGATGGTTGCAGTGTGTTACTGAGAACATCAAGTTGGCAGGGTGTCCACAAACATTGCATGAGGCTGGCAGGGATGTCGGATCAGTTCTAAAAACTGGTGCCCCATCAGTTGTGGATTGCTTCATTAAAACACAAGTTATGAAGCGGCTATAGACCTATCTGACGTGGAACCTCGCACCAAGGTATTGGTGACCGGAGTGTCTAGGGGAGCAGACTCCCAGCTCCGGGCAACCGATAATGCGATAATCCAAGAGCTATGGTATGTTCACATGACACACAATATGAAGTCACTACCGTACATGTGAAAGCATTTTCAGGTAAAAATCAAATCAATGAAAGGTCATTCACTTTTTTTTTGGGGGGGGGGGGGGGGGGGGGGG